>JAYRCH010000715.1:0-30578 GCA_037179445.1 Phengaris alcon alcon
TAAGACGAAACTGTGTCTTGAACTCTGCGAAGTAGTTGAGACAACAGAAGGGCCGCGCATAATTCCAGCCTCGCAACCGAAATAGTTTCAACCGGCGAGACTCTAGACTTAGCACAAACCAGCTGAACAGCGTAGTTAGAACCAATACCGACCCGTACATACACGACTCCTCCGTAAGCGCGTTCACTAGTTGACAGTGCAACCATCGACCAATCCTACATGACGCGGTATATTAATTTGGTTAAGTAAAGGAAGCTCAACGCAAAACTGCTTCCAAGCTGCGACTATGTGATCGGGTGGTGCGTCATCCCACTCGCACTTAGATAGCCAAAGCTCCTTTATTAAGAGCTTGGCGTACAAAATGGGGGGAGCTACGAAACCCATTATGTCCCATAGTCGAGCCACTGTGGACAACATAGTGCGTTTAGTGCACTTACCATCAGGTGTCGCGACGTTGAACCGAAAACTATCACAGGCTCTGTCCCAGCGTAAGCCTTATGCGGTAAAGACTTCTCAAACTCAATGTCTGTAGAAGCCTTGTGCGACTCAGGTATTCGTGCTAGAACGTCTTGAGAGTTACTTGTCCATTTGACTAGGTCAAATTGGCCGCGCTTGAAAAGCTGAATAAGCTCTGCACAAAGTGAAACTGCGAGCGGAACGTTCATGACGCTACAAACAATGTCATCCATGAATAAAGCGGAAGGCGGAGCGGTAACGGAAACGAGAGCGGTAGCGGTAGCAGGCGGCCCAGCGATAGCGGTAGCGGGCGGCCGAGAGGTAGCGGTAGAGAGCAGCCGAGCGGTAGCGGTAGCGGGTGCGGTAGCGGGAAAGCGCGCGGTAGCGGCAGTGGGTGCGGTAGCGGTAGCGGTAGCGGGAGCGCGCGCGGTAGCGGGTGCGGTACCGGTAGCGGGAACGTGCGCGGTCGCGGTAGCGGGAGCGCGCGCGGTTGCGGTAGCGGGTGCACGCGCAGTAGCGGGAACGCGCGCGGTAGCGGTAGCGGGTGCGGTAGCAAGAGCGGGAGCGCGCCCGGTAGCGGTAGCGGTAGCGGGAGCGAGAGAATTAATATTATTTTCCTGAAGCACAGAGCAACAAGATGTAGTATAATAAGGCGTATGCGACGTAGGTACGGAACCCATAATCACAAATCCAAATACCGTCTCAATAGCGGGAGGTAAATCATATTGATAACTACGTACGATATTAGGTAATAGCAGATGCGGGAATACTGATGCCCCAATCAGAATATCCACATCACCCGGGCGCGAAAAGTTGGTATCTGCTAGCGGGAGGGCTTTCAGGTGCGTTAACGAAGACACGTCTACGTTAGCGTTTGGTAACCTATCGGTAATACGTTCCACGATAAGCGGAGAAATATTAAAACTAATATTTTTATTTAAGCGCGAGTATACGACACTATCCACGGAACCCTTACATGATTTTTCGAACCCCCAATTCCTATAACTATCAAATTAGTATTTTTAAATGTATTCAAAAGCCCTAGACGATTATAACAGTCCGACGTAATGAAACTACTTTGTGAAGCGCTGTCTAGTAAGCATTGCACGACTATGGGTTTGTCATTTACATCATAAACAATAACCTGGGCGGCAGGTAACAAAATCGTTTATTTGGCTGAGTCGCGAGTTGTATAGCGAGTGCGCGCGGGGTAAGTTTTCTGCTTACAATTTCTGATTGTTTGTTTACGTGCGAGCGACGTCGAGCACAGCGACACCTCGCTGTTACGTTCGACTCGAACACCTGTACGCGTAGGTACTCGATCGGCTTGTGGTATCGGTATCGGACGGCGAGAACTGTTATTATCAAGTTCAAGGTCACGCGTGTCAGCTGACTGCCGGACCTTATCGAAGTGTATTAGCATGTGATGTCGTCGGTCACAAATGCGGCATTTAGACTTACTAAGACAAGAGTTCGATGTATAATTTATGCTTAAGCAATTAACGCAGGCTTTCTTTCCTTTAATATATTTAAAGCGGGCCAACGGGGCCAAATCATTGAACGCGGGACATTTGTAAAGATGATCATGCACAATGTTATTGCATATACATCTGAGCGGGCTACAATTATTATTACTAGAATCCGAACATGCTACGTAAGACTGCGGATTAGGCGCGGTGTTATTATTTCGGTGTTTAATCAACCTTTGTTTATTAATATTACTGGACGAGCTAAAGGTACTAGGCTGCGTATTTCTAAATATTCTACACTGATCTTTTATGAATGAGATAAAACTGTCCAGTGTAGGAATTTTATTATTACGTACCGTCATTTCAAAGGCGCGAATAGTTTCTGTATCGAATTTTTTCAATGCGAGTTATAATAAAATAAAATCGGAAAGATTTTCTAAATTTAACTTTTTAAGCAAATTAACCGCCGTTACGAAATTATTTATAAATGACTGAAAATTCGAAACAGATGCGGAACCGTTCAATTTTAAATTTAAGGCTTGGTCAAAATATGTGGACGCGAGGATACGAATATCTTGATACCTGTCCACCAGCGACTGAATTATTAACTGATAATTCTCAGCGCGGGGGGTGACGCCAGCGAATACTAATTGAGCCCTTGGCGCCAACTTACCTATTAAATAATATAACTTGTCGGCATCGGTCAACGAGCTATTATCATGTACCGTTGATTTAAAACTGGCATATAATAGTGGCCAATTTTGTTTGTCACCATCAAAATACATTATCTCAATCGCAGGAAACCTCGGCGTTCGGACAGTTGTATAAACCTCAGTTTTAACCTCGGGTTCAACAGTTTCAAGACGAGATTGAATGCGTTTAATAACGCAATATAGGTCCTCGAATGAAGTATACGCTTGATTCGGCAGTTTGCGAACGTTTATATATATTTTGAACACGTTAGAACAAAATATTACTATTAGCGACTAGAATGGCTAACTCTGGATCCTCCGCCATTCTGAATTAAATTTATTATAATATTCAAATACTATGCGAATATATACCTAAGTATTTATAATATACGTAGGTTATGCGATATTTATGTTACACCCAAGTATCTATTTACTAATTTACAAATAGAATACCTAAAAATATATGCGGTTTAATTATTTATTCCTATAGGCAACGACTTTAAAGCGGTTTAAAATATGAGATTTATAATAGAACTATGATAGTTCGAATAATAAATCCAATAAGGAATCTCTGTAGGTAGCCACGTTATATCGTGTATTACCCACGGCGGTGCGGATTCCCAAGAAATGGGTTTATAGAAGCGAAAATATGTATTACCATTGCCTAGTTAGACACTTTTAGAAGCTACATATGAGGGGAAATTAAATAAAATCTGGATATAAATCCGTAATGGAAATGGATTAAGATCCGGACCAAATGTGATCCGGCTCGAAGGACCAAACAATGGCCTCGCGGGCCACGTTTCTGGCGATAGCGAATAATTTCTCTTCGATATTTTTGTGGACTGTATTTCATGAGGTATCTGGCGTCGCCAGGTTAATATGCAGTATTAATTAGATGTAATGGAAAGGTATAGGAATGTTTCGCTTACCGAACCAGCTTCTGTGCGGGCGTCTGCAACTGGAGTCTTCTCTCTTTCTTCTGCTCACAACACTAGTCTTTCCAGAATTCTTATCGCGTTCTATAGGAATATATCTCACTTTCGTGGGCGGTAATTAGTAGCGAAAAGTCTAAACACACATGTCGCGCGCACGCACTGTTGCAATCTGTCCGCGTCTTCGCATTTCTGGTATACGTCGGAGCGGGGAAGTGGGGAAGCGGGGGGTGGAATACTGCTTTATCGATATTATGAGATGCCATTCATAGTGGCGTTCGACGCTTCTAGATGGCGCTACCACCACTGTATATACAGGGGAAATTTTGGCAATCTTGGAAGCACTCTCTTTTGTTGAGTCCCATCGGCTTAACAAGTCAATTATACTCTCGGATTCCAAAAGTGCTTTGGAGGCCATTGCCTCTAACTAGTTTCGTTCTAAATGTAAATCTCCCATAATCTTTAAAATAAGACAGCTTCTTTTTAGATGTGATTCAGATAATATTCAGGTCGGGCTGGCTTGGATACCAGGTCATAGTAGAATAACTGGCAATGAAAGTGTAGATGCCTATGCCGGACTAGCTATAACATCAGGTGGTCTCAGTCAGTATAAAATCCATTGTTAGGATCTAATTCCACTAGCTAAAAGTTATATGAACATCAGGTACACTGAATGGGCCGGAATAAGTGATAGTAAAGGCAAACATTATTTTGAAATCCAAGATGTCATTCCAGTGAGGCCATGGATTTTCAAATAGGTATAAAAATGCAAGTAAAACAGTGTGCTCAACAATCTGTTGAGTCAGACTTGGACATTGTTGCTCCCCTGTATTCCTTGCAAAAATTAGGGTAAAGGACAGCTCCCTTTATCTGTGACTGTTGCTCAGACGAGGAAGGACGACGAACCTTGGATCATATACTTTTCTCCTGTACTAATAATAATCAGTGTTCCCTATATGATCTCCAGCCTCGTAATATTCTTCGCCCTATAAATTTTAAATCTGTTTTATGTTTTGTTAATACCTACTTCATTTATTAAAGTCTTTATGTACATAATATATTACAACTAACTGTTGCATAATAAAGTAGTTAAAAAGTATATAATGTCAATGTCCTATTGACAGATGTCACATGCAAATGCAAAGCCTATCGAGATAGAATAATTTAGTTAGCCAAAAGGCTATATATAGTGTAGTCATATCTGTGATATGAGTACTGTTACAAATCTGCACTCTGTTAGATTAGGTATTTGAAGCGTTCCCGACATTTCGCATTTTGTAGTAATTTTGCAGTTGTATTTATAGTTTTTATTGAAATAGGTTATTAAATTCATGCTTTAAAATTATAAAATCTTTATTCCTCATGAAGTAACAATTGTTCTGGTATTATAATTAATTGTTTTGCTTAATAATATTATCGTAGATAAAAGAATTCACAGTTAACTTAAAACTATTTTCGAAGTTTTTTTGGCTTAGAATAAGATTTGTTTCTTCTTTATATTTCAACATTATATGGCCGCTACGAACTATACGACTATATAGGAGATAACATTCTCATTTTATTATTTCATTTGCTTCGAACAGTAGTTCAATCCAGGAGCTCCGACAAGTGCCTTCGCGCATTTTATGAAAGTCTTGCTCTGCAATTTTGGGTTTAATTAAAAAGTTAAGCAAAATTTACAAAAAGCGAGGCCACTACGAACTAGGCCAATAGCTATTCTGCAGTATTCAATACGTCAAAATTGTTAATGTATCTTTGTTTCTGAGATCAAGAAAGCCATAATTGGCTATATTACGCAAAAATCACAGTCGAGAGTCAAGTGCCTCTTAAGCATCTCTCATATGTAATACGTATCTACGTTATGCATCTCTCTCATATGTACCAATAAAGAAGATTATTTTTATTGATCATTCGAATATAACGAATATAACGTGTCACATAAACTGATTTCACTCTCTATAAATTTTCATATCCCGGGCTATATACACATATAAAAATTGATTCTTAAGGCTCTAAACTCTAAAAAATCCTGCTTCCTAGTAAGCCTCCGTAGATTTTTTCCCTAATTTTGGAGGGAAAATGCCTAAGTTGGCAACACTGAGATCGGTGTCCGCCCCAATCGCCCGACTACTCTACACACGTACGGATTTGGTACGGAGCGAACCATATCCGATACGGTCCGCGGCGGACTCAATTAATAATAATTATGTTCGGCGGAATACTCTACAGTCTACACTGTCGGATTTGGTACGGAGCCGTCCGAATCCGTGGTTCGCTCTGTACCGAATCCGTACGTGTGTTAGCACTTTAACTTCAAACAAATGTCAAACAATTTCGCTGCGATGCAACCTAACCAAGAGCATGTCAGGACAGCTCTAAGGATGACGGGTTACGGAACCCCGTAACCCGTCATAGGTTATTTTCAAATTATTTCAAAAGACTGTCCGATTTTGTTCAAAATATTTTTAGAGTATATAGATGAGATGATGAAACCTTGCTTTTATTTGATGTCAAAAATGAAGTTAGTATGCAATCTATAACTATACAAAATTTTGTCTATTTATATTGATAACTAGCTGTCCCGACACACGTTGTTTTGTCTTAACTATGAACAGGAATAAATAAAGTCCAGCCGTTCTCGAGTTTCAGCGAGACATTTTACTTAATTGCACCGAGACACGGACGGACAGAGAGAAACTATAAGGGTTCCTTGTAGTTACTACGGAGCCCTAAAATTATAAGGTAAATTAATACACCTGAACCTTGAGTAGAATCCTCAATAAATCAGTAAGTACCAACACATGCGACCACTAAACGAGTCTAAAAGACCCTTAAATCTTTTAAATTGCACTCTGGCAAAGTCATGGGATACAAGTGGTCTAGGCCTAACAGTATTTATATAAAACTATACTTCTGCCTTGTCTACCAGCACGCACATTTTTACTTATAATAGAATGAATTCGCTTCTCTTCCTGATCGCTTATCTTTTAAACTACCTACTTAACAGATTCTTTCAGCAATAGATAGAGTAATTTAAGATGAAAATTTATATTATGAATAATACATTGCACCTCTTTGCCGATTTCTGTGGCTCAGTGGTTAGCACTTTGGAACTCAAGCCAAGGTAGGGGGTTCGAATCTGGCCAGGGAACAAAAACAAAGTTTTCTGTGTTCCTGGGTCAAGGACTCATGGATGTGTATTAGATACATATGCGTAATATAATATTATAAAAATCTTAATAATAAATAATAATATGTATAGTATAAAAGTATTAAATATACATATTTCCGTTTTCTGGTTACCCGTACAGGCCGCCACAGACGAGAGGCCGATCGTTTCAGTTAGAACTGACGTAAGTTCGGCCTGAACGGATTCGAGCACATATACGAAAAAATCGCATCCGACCGAACTGACGTCAATTCGGCCCATAGAGTAATAACGTCTAGATAGTCTTCAAACAGACGCATCGTACAAAATGAGGCAAGCAACAGATAGATGTAGGCGTAAGCATTACATACCGACACGCACACAAAACTTTAATGTTGTGGAGTGTGTATAGTTTTAAGGGACAATTTACACGGGAAATGTTGCTCTTAAAATTTATATTATTGTATTTGTTTTTCTTAATATTGTGAGATGTAAAAATATAACTTATATTTAATTTTAAGCCATCTAAACACGATTTGTAAACATTATTTAAATTAAACTGGTATTAAGGACTATATTAAGGATTATCTTAATACTAAAAATACTTTAAATTGCCAGTTAAAAAAAGCAGAAAATATTAAAAAACTTTTTCTTAGTTACAACTATTAGTTAGTCATGAAAATTTTGAAATAAATTTCTTATTACTAGTACAATTTTCACAATTCACAATAGGGCAGCAAGATGGCGACAAAATGTGATTTTATTTTAAAATGTTTTAAATATTTGGCTTAATACTTAATTTAATCAATAGACTTAGACTAGTAGTATTATTTATATATTAATCAAATTATAGTACTTACATAATATGAAATGTTATGTCCCAAGCTTTTTTAATTCTTTTCCGATGCATTGTGACACCCTATAACGACACAAACCGTCATAATTTCCGACTATTAAAAAATAGTCGAGAGATGTAGTATGCTCTAGCGCTTGACTACTGACGGGTCGTTCGAACAAACCGAGCCGATATGGCTCAGTATGATTTGCTTCTCTTTTCATGCGCGTACCCGGTTTCTAGGCGTTTTAATCTAAGGTTCGGCCTGAACGGATTCGAGCACATACACGGAAAATAGCATCTGGTTTGCCACGAGCTTCGGTCGTGTTTTTAGGGTTCCGCAATACTTAAGAATCCCTTATAGTTTCGCTCTGTCCGTCCGTCTGTCTGTCTGTCCGCTCTTCTAGGTTCTGTAACAACTTTATGACAATAACTTTTGAAGTAATTCAAAGAAAACCTATTGGGCGTTAATAGTTACGGAACCCTCATTAGAAATGTCGTGACATGCTCTTGGTTAGGTTATTTATTACTTTATTTATTAATTGTATTTTGCTGTAACTGTAGTCACGCTATCGACGAATCCGAATTATTGTGCCAGACATTGTTCCAGTAATAATTGTTATAGAAATCATTTCTCTTTGTTTTATAGTAATAATAATATTTAGATTTTACCAACCATAGTGGCTCTAAAGTTTCAAATACCTCAATGAACTCTAATAAATATTCTTTAGAACACGTTACCATTTTTAGGGTTCCGTATCCAAAGGGTAAAAACGGGACCCTATTACTGAGACTTTGCTGTCCGTTCGTCTGTCACCAGGCTGTAACCTAACCTTAACCTTCTCATACCGTGATAGCTCGACAGTTGAAATTTTCACAAACGATGTAGAGAGCTATTTCTATTGCCGTTATAACAACATATACTAAAAACAGAATAAAATAAAAATTTGAGGTTCCCATACAACAAACGTGATTTTTTACGTTTTGGATTTACGGAACCCCCTTTTTTTTAACGTTCAGTCCAATTTTATTACCGTTCAGTCCATTCGTACAGGTCAGAATTAGTGTCGCCAGCTTAGTTGTTTTACAAAGTTTTACTACAAAATTAGTATTTTATTCCCTCTTTAGTAGGAATTTAGTTGTTAGTAGTGGTTTTGTCGAAAATAGCCAGACAGTAATCATAATATGCAAAATACTATGGTAGCACGTTATTTTCCATATGCTATTATGACACCTTATCATAATAGCACATAGTAGCACGCGTCCGTAAGTCGCTTAAAACAACCGATTTAGTTTCTATATTACGTGATATTTCCTACTATATTTTTATTTTTTTACGGTAAATTATCATATATTAAAAATGAAAATGCAGTGGTTTTTTGTTGTTTTTAGGGATATCTATGTTTAGTACATTTTTTATAGTTATCGGTACTTTTTAGTAGTTTTTAGTGGAAAACGACGCGAGTTTAGTAGTTTCGCAAAAACAGAGTTGGCAATACTTTAGCGAATCGCTTCAGTCCATCCGGCCGACTGATGCGATCTCGAAATTGCACACAGACGATACGATTTTGCATCCGTTCAGGTCGAACTGAAGGAAAACCGGACTATGTATAACAATATGCTAAGTTCATCGGAAATTAGCACGGGGCCAAATCCCCGTGCGTGCCGACGTGGTGTAAAAGCGTACATAGATATTATTATTATTGCACCCGTGAGAAGCTGGGGCGGGTCGCTAGTTAGGCTTAGGTATAATAGACAACGTTTTAACTTTTAAACATTCTCTTAAATTATTCAACCCCTTTCTTTGCTATCAATTAATTAATTTTTGCATCTATGATCTATAAAATTTTCAACCAGCCAAAATTATTTTAACATAATTCTACAATTTCATCAATAAGCGCACAGCACGCCTTATTTCTTATGAATGAAATCAGCTTTCTAAGAGAAAATTTGAACAAAGAAAATAAGTATTTTTTTTCCGTACGACTATTGAGAACGAATCAATCACATACGGCGACAACGAGACCAGCTAAATGCGTACGCAAATTGCAATAAAAACATGTAACCATATCCAATGCACGGATAAAATTAGATATTCAATAATGGGAAAGGGGAACCGGAGGTCCGCCATTTTGGAAGTTGTTCGAGGGGTATTCGCGAGGGGACCGCGCATGCGCGCTATACCCGCACCCTGTCTTTGATCCCGGCTTCAAAGAATATCATGTCAAACTTATTCTTTCCCCTCAATCCACTAACCCAGTACGTCTTAATAATAATAGATTAACGATCTGATTTATGAGAACAGCTCGTAATGATTGATCCAAACACCGGGTATCGTCAAGTAGAAATAGTATAACCGAAATGTGACAGTGCGTGGACTTCATTGATAACTTGACTGGTTTCCGAGAGGTGAAGTGAAAGTGTAAAAGTGCATGTGGACTGTGTGAACACCGGTTAGAAGAAATGGGATGACAGCAAATATAGATTCATGGAAAAGGTTTGGAGAAGAGTCGGGCTCCATTCCTCCCGGAAGAAAAGGGATGGAAGTGGGACTAGCAGGGAAGTGACGACTACTGCCCCGCCGGAGGCCGAGTACCAGAATATACATACTCTGCGAACGGCTGATCTGATCAGGCAGAGACAGGGTGAGGAGAAGTCCACTCTTCGCTCGTCGTATATCATCAAAAACGGCGATAACTTTATACTGGTGGAGAGAAGACGTCGTCGGCGCAGGCGTAGCGGTACTAGAGCATCATCAGGCAGCAGGCACCAGACACCACCTGTGGAGGAGAACAGGACCGAGCAGAAACGTCGCCCGCCTGCCAAGTTAAAGATTTTCGGCATCCAATGGCCACTACACTCCAGTGACTCACGGTAAGGATCGCATGCCACTAGTCTCTAGTAATGCCTAGGTATACTATCCCCTACCTAGGTTTTATCTCACTAGCCTTAGATTTTGCGGTTGTAATAATCCTGGTTTAAAAATAGACTAATAGTTCTTACGTGAAATCTATTATCTACGCAATTAATATACTTACGCATTCTTTTATTATTGGCTACTAGAAAAAGCTACGATGTCATGTACTTTTAAAAGTGCCCATTTTTCTTCTCCTTTCGGGATTGCAAAAGCTGAAGCTACTTCGTTCCTCATCTAAAATTAAGTTACATCAACGATTAGGTAAAACGTTACATACTTACTTTCGTACATACAATGTATGCCTATAATTAGATGATTTATTCGGCACTTGAACATTACAATCCAATTTCCAGTGTACTTGTTTACAGCAAATTATAATTTGTTTCGCCAATCGCTCATTATTCGTAATTGGTCGTAATCCTGATTTAATTATGAAGTAATTGGCGAATATCATCAAGGAGGCGTTAAGCCTATTACTGTTCATAATTTTTCTTTCCTAGTAAACCTATATTAATTGATTCGTTGAAATTCTCTCAACACAGATGTAAGAGCGAAATTAAGACCTTCATGTTTCTGGGCTTATTTAAATCTCGCTGGTCTCAAAAACCGGCCAAGTGCGAGTCGGACTCGCGCACGAAGGGTTCCGTACAAAACGGCTAAACACTCTCGTTTGTTGCATGGGAGCCCCCCATCAAATATTATTTATTCCGTTATTTTAGTATTTGTTGTTATAGCGGCAGCTGAAATATGTACATCGTCTGTGACAATTTCAACTATCACGGTTCATGAGATACAGTCTGGCGATAGACGGACGGACAGCGGAGTCTTAGTATAAGGGTCACGCTTTGGGCACGGAACCCTAAAAATGTGATACAATGTCGTTATTGAAATGAAGTCGGGAAAACCTGTCGGTTACGTACAGATCTTTTGGGCTCGTATTGAGTATAAGATTATTCCTATCTTTTATTTTATTTAAATATCTATACGCTTAGCATGTCCACCATAGAAATGCGTTTTGTCCACACAAGAGTAGAGATACTGACAGATAATATTGGACAAAATGACAAATTTTGTCTATTCTTCGGTCGTAAGAAACCATTTCTACGTTGCGGTTATGCTAAGCATTTGATGTGACATCATCGAAGTGTTTTGCCATTCATAGCGTTCCAAATAGAGCGATTTAGTCCAGACACTCATGGGAGTGACTATTGACATCCGCAATTTGACCTTGCATAGTGACGTCACTTTTTTACACGCCCTTATATGGCTAGTTAGTATCTTTAAAGTTACGAATTCGAAAAGATAAGTGCGCATTTTTTGTTAAAATAAAGCGTCACACCCTCCAAAAGCTAAACACCTAGCTCGAAAAATCTTACAAAATTCACGATAGTAGTCCGATAAAGTTTTTTTTTAAAGTTCATCAACTTTAATGGAAAACTAAAACGGCTAAAATAACTTTGTCAGTTTAGGAGTTATAGAGACTTAACTTGTAAAATGCGCTTCCTTAGAAAACTTTGTAAACATGTAAAATATTGGTCCAATCGAACGGAACCCTACGTGCGCGAGTCCGACTCGCACTTGGCCGGTTCTTTTATTAAATCATCATCATTCAGATGAATGTCATAAAATCAAGTATGATATCCACCATTGTTTTTTTTTTGTTTTTTTTTCATTTTTTTTAGGAAAACATAGATTAATAAACATAGATACAAGTGATTTATTACAAAATTAAATGCTATATAAAGTCTTAGCACTATTTATACGTTTCCACATCTTAAAATTAAGTAGCAGCATTGTACTTTATTGTGCAATGTTCATAGAGTAAAGGAGATCGGCAAGTCGCCATTTACTGCCTGGTAATTAAAATACGTAATTAAACAAATAGTTTTAATTCCCCTCTGTGTCAGTGACAAATATCAGTAGCAGTCTCAAGTACCAAGTACTCGCTATGGAACCAATAGACGGATATCATTGTTCAGTTGTGTTAGTTAAACTTGGTTTATGTACTGTCACTCTTTTGTTCAGAAACAGAATTACGAACAAATAGCGCTTACGTATAGATAAACTACCTACAAATTCACCTCAGAAACCTGGCATGCGTAGATTATAATATCATCTCCAGTCTCCACGACTTTAAGTACTCCAGTAATAAATTCTGGCAAACAATGAAAACACCAGCGAGTGGGACCACAGGGGGCTCCCCACACT
The DNA here is from genome assembly GCA_037179445.1 of Phengaris alcon alcon. Classification (NCBI taxonomy): domain Eukaryota; kingdom Metazoa; phylum Arthropoda; class Insecta; order Lepidoptera; family Lycaenidae; genus Phengaris; species Phengaris alcon. The sequence goes on from JAYRCH010000715.1 coordinate 12,661, forward strand.
GTCATCCGCAGTTGTTTAATTTACTCGTTTAATGGCGCTTCACATTTGTAAGATTTTGAATTTCGAATGTTTTACGCTGTGTTTACGCCATAACCTATTCCCTACTACACAAAGACTCTTTTTCCTTTAATGGTAATAAAAATCCTATTCTTCGTTCTTCAAGGAAACTAACTCTTGCTTTTCCTTCTCACAAAACTGCCTAGTATGACTCGTCTTTCATTATTTTTGCTATACGACTATGGAAAGCTTTACCTGTTTGTGTTCAAAAATCAAAATCTAAATTGGTATTTAAAAAAAAAAACTTCATCCGTCTCAATAATTTGCTATTAATGTATGTACAGTTAACCTACTATCAAATATTATATTTGTGTGACGGTTACGTAGTTTATATAAAATAATTATTCATATTTATTTTAAATTTATTATATGTGTAACGTGTATATAGTATTTTCATCGGATATATATTTTTTATTTTATTTATTTGTTAGGTTGTCTAGATTATAATGCTGTAAGCATGAAGATCGACTATTTGTACAGTTCCTTTAATTAGATATTGTTGTGTGTTTTTTGTGCAAATAAAGGGGTTTCTATTCTATTCTACCACTATTATAAATGTGAAAGTTTGTGAGGATGGATGGATGGATGTTTGTTACTCTTTCTACTCTTTCACGCAAAAACTACTGAACAGATTTCGATTAAATTCTAAGACTCTAGATTAAAACATAGGCTACTTTTTATCCCGAAAAAGTACAATATTCCCGTGGGATACCCGATACTATATTTACGCGGGCGGAGCCGCGGGAAAAAGCTAGTTAATAATAAAGTAATATTTTTTAATTAGATAAATGAAATTTGGCCGTTGTAAGTTGCCAGTGTCTTAATGTTTTTAGGGTTCCGTACCCGGGAAACGAGTAAAAACGAGACCCTACTACTAAGACTCTGCTGTCCGTCACCAGGCTATATCTCATGACCCTGATAGCTAGACAGTTGAAATTTTCACAGATTATGTATTTCTATTACCGCTATACCAACAAACACTAAAAGCAGAATAAAATAAATATTTAAGAGGGGCTCCCGTACAACAAACGTGTTTTTTTTTGTCGTTGTGTACGGAACCCTTAGTGCGCGAGTCCGACTCGCACTTGACGGGTTTTTACTATTAAAGTAACTTAAAACTTTCAATGTAATCAAATTGAAATTAAATTACATTCATATATCTAACAGTAAAATGAATTTATCCTCAAAGTTCGAGTTTACATCCTTAATTTTAATACAGTAAAAGTCTAGCCCGTATTGTGTTCTAGAATTTTCTGTGACCATTACATAAATTACGTGCAACTTGAGTCTAGACCATAATGCGGGTGAAAATGCGTCACGTGACACGTAACTCACGACTCATGACTCACGACTCACGATTAAATGATACATTCTGTATAGGTGACTTCTGAGAGCCTTATGAAGTGGTATCTATTTCATATGATCCTAGGCTTTTGCCAGCGGTTCCGCCCGCGTAAATGCAGTATGTGGGATACTGCATTTTACAAGGGATAAGTAGCCTATGTGTTAATCCAGAGCTCAAACTACTACCATACCAAATTTCATCAAAATCCGTTCAGTGGCTTTTGCGTGAAAGCGTAACAAATATCCATCCATTCCTCCTCATAAACTTTCACATTTATAATAGTGGTAGGTATAATAGGCCGGGTAACATAGGCTATAATTTACGTAGCCGGGTTTACAAAAATATAGTTATTTACATTTGATTTCTGCTTATTCTAGCAATCTCTTTGCTTACTTGGATATTGTATAATCAGCAAAAAGTCATTGACCGGTAGAGCTTTATGAATTGCGAATTTGTGTATAAATTTTTGGTATATTCTGCGCTTTTTTGAACCCCTAACGAAAGCAGAGAGGTATTACAATATAATGTTGATGTATCTGTTTGTCTGTGTCTCTGTCCGTGGTATCGCAGCTCCTAAACGAAAGGTCTAATTTAGATTTAAAAGGATTTTTTTGTTTCGTAGCTGTCCCCGACGAAAACAGAGGGGTGTTATAAGTTTGACGTGTGTGTGTATATGTGTGTGTGTGTAAAAACGGAAAAAAAAGCAAATGCAAAGGTAGATCTTTTATCTCTGTTTCTCATCTCCTAGTAACTAGTTGATTGTTTAGAATTTAATACCGTTTTTTTTTGTGTAAATTACCAAGTGATTTGAAATAATGTTCAAACGATGAAAATGAATGTATTGAGTAGCTGCACTCTACATTTTTTGAAAACGATAAATGTTTATAAGCTACTAGCTGTTTCCCGCGGCTCTGCCCGCGTAAATACACTATCGGGTACCCCCGGGAATACTGTACTTTTCCCGGATAAAATGAATCTTGTGTTTTAATCCAGAGTCTTAACTAATACCATACCAAATTTCATCAAAATACGTTCAGTAGTTTTTGCGTGAAAGAGTAACAAACATCCATCCATCCATCCTACTAACATTAGAAATGTGAAAGTTTGTGAGGATGGATGTTTGTTACTCTTTGACGCAAAAACTACTTAACGGATTGCGATGTAATTTACTATGGAAGTAGCTTAAGCTCTGGATTAAAACGTAGGATACTTTTTACCCAGAAAAAGTATAGTGTTATTTACACGGGCGGAGCCGCAGGCAACAGCTAGTACATACATACATATACATATTTACATACATAGACTGCCAAATTATTACCCTTCCTTTTGGCTTCGCGTAGTCGGGTAAAAAGCTTCAAAGAATATCGTTTGAAGTAAGTTTTTATTCACCTAAAAACGTAACGTGGATTTTATTTAAGAATCCTTTTGGCTCGCTTTTCTTTATGTAACTGCAGCTTAGTTACCGTGAGCATTGTTGAGACGAGAAGGTTTTGTTCTCAGTCAAGTTTTAAGTCTTTTCACAAACAAAATAGATAAGACGAGGATATTACGAACTATTAAATCTCATCTGATAGTTTTCGGAAACATGTATTTGGCTTTCTGGACCTATTAAGGGAAAAAATTGGAAAATGTAGGGACGAGTGGCGAAGGCTGGTTTTCCTTCATAGGGAAGCACTAGTCTGTACAATAGGTTGGGATTTGGATGAGGGTCTTCAAAAGGTAAGTGGTAAATGAAGCCGATAGGAATGAAGTTATAGGAAATAATGTTGCAATCGAAATAGATTATTCCTTTCTTTTACTATAATAATAATTAATAGTAAAATATATCTTATAAAAAGGAAATATTTGTTTGTTTGTTTAAATTGATTAGGCCCCGAAACTACTGGAACGATTTGAAATTTGGCTTGACACACACTGTGTGGTGTATATCTATTGTCTGTATACAGTGTGTGTAGTCTCGAGGTTGAGAGATTTTAACAGCAGATATTTAGGCTTAATTTTATCGACAAATCACCCACCACTACCTACCTAAACCTATTTTAACCTATTATCTGCAGCTGTCAAAATATCTTAACCTCGAGACGGCACACACTGTTAATTAGACCACGGGGAAGGACGGGTTATTGTCGCCAACAAATGTACGACTCCCGCGATTTCCTATTGCACGAAGTGCGGGCATTATCTAGTCTAGTATCGAATAATAACTACCTACTAATTACTTGTTGAACGTTCACCTAGGTTGCATTATTAGAAACTTGTTCGGCGTGACTCTACCATTGTTCCTAATCCCCTCAAGGGGATAATGTTAAATGTAATAAGGTTAGGTTAACATTAAAATGTTTATTTTATAATGTTTTTATTATTTGTTGTTAAATCGGCACCAGAAATAGATAATCTGTCAAAATTTCAACTGTCTAACTATTACAGCTCATGAGGTACAGCCTGGTGACAGACGGACAGATGGACGGGCGGACAGCGGAGTCTAAGTGATGGGGTCCCGTTTTACCCTTTGTGTACGGGACCCTAAACTGCGTTCACTGTGTTGTTAGTCGCTGTCCAGTGTCCAACAAACTAAACCCTCATTGATATATCTCCAACAAACCTTTACTCACCAGACACAACTGCTTCAATGTGTTTTTATACGCCTGCGCTGCGACGTCTACTCTGATTGATCACGGGCGGCGTCCTCAAATTATATAAATAAACTAGCATTACTTGCCCGCGGCTTCGTCAGCGTGAAATAAGGTTAACTTTCATCCCCTACTTTACCCACCTATTATGCAGCGAAAACGCTGAAATACGTAACTAATTATTTTATCCGTACTCAATTCATACGAAATTTCATGCAAGTAGGTCCAAGGAATAAAAAGTTTTATATTTGTATAACTTTTATCCCCTATTTTAGCCCTTTGTGGGTTGAATTTTGAAAAATCCTTCCATAGTGGATGCCTACGTCATATGAGAAATACGTGTGCAAAATTTAAAATTTCTAGCCTTAAGGGTTTGGCCTGTGCGTTAATACATCAGTCAATCAGCTTTGCCTTTTTATAAGTATATAAGTAATAAGTATAGATAGATAGATAACATAGTTAGGGATTTAAATGTCTCCTTGAGGGAAACATTAATGTGGACGGTGTCCTTCCCTTTATAATGGAGACTTTACGAGAAAGACTTCTCGCCTTCAGTCTAGATGACGTATACAGAGAGACCTGTAGAGTCTCGGCTTTTCCTTCCCTTCTCGCTCTCACGCAGATACCGACTTTTCCCAAAACCTCTCACTTTTCAGGTGCATTTATATGGGAAATTTTTTGAGCAATAATTGCTCGGCAACAAGCATGGATCACTGTAGAGTAATTAGTTGAGCAATGTGGAGCAATTTAAAAAAATATCGGCAATTGTTTCAGCAATATTGCTTCTAGATGCTCCATATATTCCATATTGCTCAACGTCGCGAGTGTAGTTTTTCAACTGAATTGCTCGTGTACGAAAGTATCGTCTAGTTTTGACGTGACAACGTCTTATAATTCGATGGAGCCGGCTGCACGCACGAAAAATCATGACTCATGCGGCGTTACCTCGCTCTGAGGCGTTCCATTTAAGGCTTGAAGTGCAAGCGAGAGCGCGGAATCTGTCTCTCTCCTACTCGAGTGTGCGATACATCAGTTTTTTCTCATGACGTTGTCACGTTCAACTATCGTCAGTATACCGACTTTACAGACAACCGATATTTTTTCATCTGAACATTTCCAGGCATACGTCCATAACCCGGCGGTTCTGTCGCGGGCGGCGGACGCGCGACGACAACGAGCTGTACCGCTCCAACAGCTTCAAGTTCGAGAGGTTCGCGCGCGAGCAGCCCGCCGACGAGTTCGGCACCGGATCACAGGTAAGCTCTAATCCTTGCCTAGCCCGGGTCACGATTATAGAGACTTCGACCCATTACAAATGTCCGGAGTCAAGTAGACCATGATTTTGGCTCTTTAGAAATATTCATACTAAGAAATATATTATTGAGTTCAAGTAATTGTAGATATTTGACCAACTTATAGAAAAACGGAAAAAGGCGAATTTAGATAAGTTGACAAAAAAATTATTAAGTTCCATACTTCCTGCTTAGGAGTGACGGTCTCTGTGGCTCAGTGGTTCAGCGCTTTGGTGCTCAAGCCGGGAGTCGCGGGTTCGAATCCCGCTGAAGGAGGAAAAAGGTTTTCTGTAGTTCCCGGGTCATGGATGTGAATTTGTCCTTGTCTGTCAAGCGACTTTTCCCACGTATCAGATAAGGACAAAACATTGTATTGCTTATGCACCGTTTAAATATTTTTATTAGTAAGGAGGTATATGTAAAGTATAAAAGTATTAAATATACTTTCCGTTGTCTGGTACCTGTAACACAAGTTCTTCGCGTAGTTAGCGCGGGGCCAGATTGTCATGGTGTGAAGCGTCCATAGATATTAATTATTATATTTATATTAAATTCTCTTATTTACACTAAAATGTGATCAGAACTAAAATACCTACATATACATACCTACATACCTACATTATAATAGTTTTATAGGAAAATGTAGCTAAGCCTGTGTTTGTTAGGAGGTAGGATCTTTTGACTAAAGTAAGCTTTTTGTAGCGCCACAGGTCAAAGTGAAAGGACATGCATTTTATCTTAATAGCTCATCTTGTTCACAAAGGAAGTCCTTAAAAAGGTATTAGGGCTCGTCATTTGATAAATACTGGGAATGTCTTCAATGAGTAATGACTGGTGTAAATATTTTTTTATCTAACTGTTTAGAACTTTAGCTATGATTTGCAAGTTCATTTACGGCCGGTTTCAATAACATATCTACCTAGATTTTTGGTTACTATATTGGTAGATAGGTTACTGAAACCGGCCGTATTTATGCGGCCGGGCCGTTAAACTGTTATCTTTTGTCAATAAGGTCAAAAGTTGAGATCCTATCACAATTTTTATTTTTCTGCTTACTCTCGCATATTCATTTTTCAATATTTAATATAAAAAATGAAAACTATAAATAAAATATAAATATTTTTCTTAAAAATTAAGCAGCGCCATCTATTTCTACAAACCAATATTAATATTTTAATATCTTTACATATACAAGCATGCTGTATAGTGTATTTTAACATAAAATGTAGAAAATAATACAATAAATTTATTTAATATAATAATCAATCCTTATTTTAAAGATACTTTATAAAAACTAGCTTGTTTTATTTAAATCATGTACCATTTTTGTGTATTAACAGTAAAACAGTAAAAAATTTATATATATTTTTATTATTAATTAACAGTAAAAAAGTAAAACGCCATCTATAAGTGTCGTTTAAAATTATTAGGAATGGTAGACAGCGATTTAGCATTCGAGTTTTCTAAATTATCAACAGATGGCTCTTTCTCTGAATTAACACACGTTTTCAGATTTGGTCGATAGATGTCGTAAGCAATACCTTCAGAAACCTAAGCACTAACAAATTTTGCTAGTTCTACGGATTTTAAACGCTCAATAAATACCTCATTTTCTTTCATTTATAGTTTAAATTCTTACTTTATCGAAAGAGCTTGTATACAATATTAATTTTAGTTCAACGTCTGTCTTTTTGCCTTAAATAACATAAAGTTAGTTTAGTCTTAAAATAACATAAAGTTTTACAGTTCAATTATTTTGTATGCGTATTTTAGATTGTGTACATTTTGTTTCAAATAGTTGTTTTAACTTAGATTAAATAATACTGCTTAAAGTTATCCATAAAGATGGTGTCACAGCAAAACCCAGAACCACTAAATATCAGAATCGACACTTGCTACCGTGTATAGGGCCGTATTATACAGGTTGTATTTTTATCCGAATAAAATATTTTACCCAACATGAGGCTACAATATTAGATTAAAAAAACTGTATGATAAAGAAAAAAAAACGTAATTTTACAGAAAAATAATACGAACCTTAACATTCTCTTACTACTTTCTCTAAGTATAGACACCCCCGCACTGCCGTACGCCGCGCCGGCTTTGAAAGACACGCGACCGCTGCGCAGTATCAACCAAGTGGTTATGAATCCAAGTTACTTTATAAATTTATAGGATAATCTGGTCAAAATTTAAGCTGGGACTATATTATGATCCAGAATCAATTTTTAGAGAGGAAAATTCAGAGCACTGGAAATAGAACTCTGCGGTACTACAATACAGTTGAAAATCGAAGTATCGAGTATCGAGCTGTCATATATGACATTGACATTTGACCAGACACTTATATTTTCAGCTCTATTGTATTAGCGCAAAGTTCTATTTTTAATCCTCTGAATTTTCCCCGGCCTACCGGATTCCGGACAATGTAGTCCCAACTGCCAGCCTTAATGTCAAATGTCACCTAGTCGTTACATATTTAAATTTGGAACGAGAAACAAATACTGATCACGCGCCTTGAATATAATTTTATTTTGAATACACTCTGTATATTATGTATTTCGCGCCCCTACGGACAGGGATTAATATCGTGTCCTATCAATTATATCAACGTGGTCACCGCTGTGCCCCGACAACCAATCCGAAGGAAACTGCGAAAAGTTTGCCGCGGCTTTTTCTGAGCAGGGCTGTCTCCCCGGTATATTTTGATATAGTCAGACGTGGTCTATGGGGCAAATAGGACAATAACAACATAAAGAAGTAGGTCCAATCGTTTAAGGTTAGTCCTTTGTTGGTTTAAACTTTAAGTCAGTCAAAATATCTCAAGGAGTTGGAATTCAAAGGGCCTATTATCATTGACATCTAGCAAAAAATATTTGACAACAGTCTTTATTATGCGTATAGCCTATATAAACTAATATTATAAAGAGGAAATATTTGTTTATTTGTATGCAATGAATAATCGCCGAAACTCGTAGGCCGATTTTAATGAATTTTGCCACATACATAGAATAGACTACGGGGGGAAGGACATATACTACATTTGAACGCGGCGAAATTTACGGTTCCCGCGGCATTTCTTTTTGCGCTCATGAAGTCGCGGGTAGCATCTAGTCTAATAATAATTTGCAATAGTTGAGCACGTAAAATTCTTTCTCTTAGTATGTATGATATAATTAAAGTAAATATAATTTTTGGCACTGTGGCTCTTTAATTGTAACTATTTTCTGTTCAAATGTAATGTAAAATTACACGAATGTTTGTTGCCGTAAAATAAATGAAAAAAAAAATGTTAACAAAAAGATGAAATTCGTCCGATGTGTAGCCATATTTCTTTAATGCACGGTAAATATGAAGCGATATAAATTGGTAACATTATAGCGCTAAGCGCACCATATTGATCTTTGTTTACATTAGACTACACTGGATCGAAACACACTATAATGGAAAGTACCTGGCTAACCGAGCTTTGCTCTGAATTCTGGTATATTAAAAAATAAAAATAATCACAAAATATTTATTTGATCGAGTTTCGAACCGACCACATCACATTCGGAATTTCCGAACACTGCCCCGCACTACCTCATACCGGTGTCGGTAAAATTTTCGCAGGTTCAACTCTTTTTTTCCCATCTCAAAAATTGCCCAACGCGCCTGAGTTTTCACTCGAATAAAACTATCTAACCAACATTTTTGCCAGCCCTACAGCTCGGTAAATCACGTTAGTATCGAGATTGGCTCATCAACATACTAATGCGCGGCGCCGGCTGCGACCGACTGCTTTTATGCTCGTTAGCATTTTTACAGCGCTATACATCAATTGCCTTTATATAGGTACACTAGATGTTGTCCGCGACATCGTGCGCGCAAAAGGAAATCCCATGGGAACTGTAAAATTTTGCTGCAATAAAATGTAGCCTTTGTCTTTACCCGTGGTCTACTCTATATATGTCTCGTAATAAAAGAAGTATAATTAACTAATCGAAGTTTTATCGAAGTCAATTGAAACCAGAAAAACATTTATTGATCTCTTATTCCACGATTAACTTACAAAACATCTCTAAAATCTTAATTGCACTTTGAAGATACCGCGATCATAGAATGAAAATATAAGTATTTATAAAAAAAAAATTAAAGCCTGCTTAAAACTGCTCCTTTTAATGCTCTTTCAAATAATGTATAACACCTAAATCTTATCTCTATGATACATTCTATATTATATTCTATAAAAACACAGATTTCGTGCCTCACACGACTATCGAGCACATTGGTAATGAATTGGAACGAACGAAAAGACAACAAACTAACATTCAAGGAACATGTTGAAAAAGTAAACAAAAAAGCAATAAAAATCTTCAAAAAGATTACCACCCCAACAACAATTAATTAAGCAGTGATATTTTAAGGACCATACATATTGTGGTAGTGGAGCCAACAATACTCTACGCGGCCAGTGTATGGGAGCCCGTCGTGAGAAGGAAGTACATCAGGATGATAGAATAAACAGGCTATTTACAATAAAGATATCAAAAGCCCATAAAACTACCTCCCACTCTCACAGCACACTCCTCAGTGACACCTTACCGCTACATCTCAGAATAGTAAAGAATGCAGCGTTGTACAAGATAAAACGAGGCATGCTGATCGAAGAAGATACACGGGCAAGAACACCGAGAAAAGAGCCCATCCATCTGACTTACCTCACCCAGAGGAGCGCACCCTACTGCCTTTCCAGTTTATCACAGGAGAGGAAGACCTAGATCTAATACCTGAAGAAATACCTACTATTTTCACTGATGGTAGTAAGCTGGAGGGAAAGGTGGGGGCAGCAGTTAGCTGGTGGGAAAGGAGCATTGAAACAAAAATGAGCAAGCTAAAGCTAGATACCTGCTTGGTCTACCAGGCGGAGCTAGTGGCCATATGGAGATGTACAAATGCTTACAAAACTGAAAACCCCAAACAGCAGAAGTGCTAACTTAGCATCGGACTCAATATCAGCCCTACAGATCCTTGCAGACCCCAATTGACGTAGCCATAAGAAACCACATCAGGGAACAGATGGCTTCGATAAACTGGTTTTGGATAAAGGCACACATTGGGCTAGAAATCAATGAAAGAGCGGACACATTAGCCCAAGAAGCCACAAAGGCCAAGATAGTCCCGGCGTACTCCGAGGTACCAATGAGTGCGGTTAGGTACCAACTAAGAAGGCGAGTTTAGAATATTCTAAAATCAAAACCATCTTTAATTTCTTCAGTGACGTCCGCCAGACCCACAAAAGCGTAAAAACCCTTAAAATGGATAACCATCTGGCACAACTATTCGCGGGTCATGGTGGATTTGGAGAATACTTGGAGAGAATGAAAATTAAAAAAAAAAACTATAGAACATGCGATTGTGACGGCATTACAGATCAGTCGGCACTCCATTGCGTGTGCGAATGCGCCAAATATGCTAACTTAAGAATGGAAGCAGAACACAAACTCAATAGGAATATTGAAAAGGACAACATTAAAGACATCATGAGGAATGAAAAAGAAAGAGACATATTTATCGAAATGGCAAAAAAAAAATAGCAGTCAACAAAGAAAACAAATAAAGCAAAATGAAAAAGATAAAATCAGAAACACGGCGAGCATGGCGCGGAACCGGATTAATTAAATATACACTGGCGGACACATAAACTGCATCATAGCGCAAGAACACATTCAATCAAATTTTATTACGAAATATGCAAACTTTTTACATTTATTGGTATTGGAAAATAAAGGCTGGTTTATAAACACAAAAACAAAAACAAATTTAAATATGGTAGGTACTGTCACAAGAGAAAGAAAATATTCTATAGAAGAAATCTTGTCAATTTACTAAAGATTGACTCGTTGTTACGTTAATGTTGTGATTGATGGTTATTTTTTTTTGTTTTGTTACATGTTGAATTATCGTTACTAATTGTTTAATTGCTAGTCACTTTAATCTACATTACTATATACACTACTTCATTTTAAACACGTTTTTCTCTCACGAATATGGACGTATCGTCCGCACAAATTTTTGCTCTAGTGCAGCAAGGCCTAGACCAACGAACAATTGCTGCAGATTTAAATGTAAGCCAGTCTACGGTTTCCCGAGTTTACAGAAGGTTCATGGAGTCGGGTTCATTCAAAAGAAGACGTGGAACCAGCAGAACTCGGGTGACAACGTCTCGTGACGAAAGGTTTATTGTGACAACTTCCTTGCGAAATCTGTTTTTAACGTCTATAAGCATTAAAAATGAGCTCCACCAGGTACGTGACGTAGCAGTTAGTGCACGAACCATAAGAAGAAGGCTAAAAGATCGTGATCACACCTTTCTGACCCGCAAATGGACCAAAATTGTCTGCAGCTCACAGGCAAGCTCGACTAAGATTTGCTCGTGAACACTTAAATTGGACTGAAGAGCAATGGGCTTCCGTATTATTCACTGATGAGTGTAGGACTTGTTTGTACGGTGCCGATGGTCGCAGACTAGTCTACCGTAAACGAAGAGAGCGATATGCTCAAAATTGCATCGAGGAGAGAGTTCCATTTGGAGGCGGGTCTTGTATAGTTTGAGGCGGCATGTCGATGGATGCTCGAACTGAACTTGTGTTTATTGACGCAGACCACATGGCCGTGGTAACCGTGGTTTAACATCACATCGCTATGTAACGGAGATATTGGACCCTCACGTGGTACCTTTTAGCGGATTTATAGGCGAAAACTTCATTCTGATGCAGAATAATGCTCGTCCGCACGCAGCGAGACAAGTTGAGCAATACTTTAATCAGGTTGAGATTCGTTCCGTAAATCGGCCAGCACGTAGCCCGGATCTCAATACGATAGAACACGTGTGGGACAACCTAAAAAGAGCTGTATTTACAAGAAATCCGGTCCCAACAACGGTTGCGGAGCTCAGAGTTGCATTGTTACAAGAATGGTATAATACTCCGCAAGATCTTTAAAAAACACTGATCAGGTCGATGCGAAACCGACTTAAATCAGATATTAGGGCAAGAGGAGGTAATACACCTTATTAAAAACAAAAAAAACTTTATCTTATCTATCTATCTATCTATCTTTTCTTAGTGTAGTAAGATTTTCATAATAAATCCGTTTTTGTTCTATTCACTGTTTCATTCCAAAAAGCTGCAAAAGGAGTAATTTGATTCTTTTAGTGAGAAAAGTTGACCTATACACATATGAATTGATTTTTTTATCAGATAAAGAACCAGTTTTAGCATTATCATTGAAATAAATCAAAATAGTTTGCACTTTCACTAATTATATTTTATTGAAAGTTATCTTGCACTATGATGCAGTTTATGTGTCCGCCAGTGTATATTATAAAAAAAAAAATAAGAATACTAATCTTTACTTGATCAGAAAAAGAAATAAGGCTGTTGGAAAATAAGAACCAACAGTAATTTTAGAAAAAACAAATAAAATAATTCAAAATGTAAAATAGACCCATAGTACCTACTCTATTCCATGTTCCGATTATACCCTGTTTCTCTCGAAACGGAATAAAAAATTACCAGTATTTAGCTGAAAATTATTTTTCAATAATTATTATAAGTATTATAATGTTCACATAATTCCAAACTAGATACTGAACCCTAATAATTACAATGAAAATTTGGAACATCGATTTACTCGCAGTTATGAAAATATAAAATGTCAGACATTTAACCGACGACGCCACGCTGTTTTATGAGAAAACTTCGACGCCTGTCTACAAGTTTTCCTCAGAGGATTTCAGTGCTTGAACCTTAAAACCCAAGGTCTAATTTCCCAGGAAAGTAAGTCAAGAATAACGCTCAACTTTCGATATGAGGTAATGATTTTTATGCAAGACTTTAAATCTAATTTTTAAGGAAACATTGAAGGAAGAGTGTATTCTCATAAGGATAAGAACTCATGGAGCGGTTTTTTACCGTTCCCGCCGCGGTCGGGGCACTGCGATTTTATTTGTAAACTCACGAGGACGGTTATATGCGTGGTTACGCAGCCGTCAGGCTGCAGTTGTTAAAAACAGTGATTTTTATGCTTTACAGATTTGATTCGTGAAGCTGTAACTGTAAAGTTATATATAAAGTCTCGAGTCAAAATATGACTCGAGACTTTTATATATATATGATAGATGGATGGATGGAAGGATGTATGAATGAATGTTTGTTACTCTTTCACGCATAAACTCCCGAACGGATTTCGATGAAATTTGGTATGTAGTTATTTATGCTCTTGACTTTAGGCTACTTTTTATCCCGAAAAAGTACAGTATTCCCGTGGGATAATATATTTACGATATGGTATTAAAATTAAAGTAACTCAAGGTGTATTCAAAGCAAAATAAAACAATATATGGCTCTTAAACAATTTGTAAGGCAACAGTAGAGTGGCAATCACAGAAAAATATTATTTGCGAGACAACTTTTATCCACACTTCAAACAAACCGAGTCACAAGCGAGGCTGCGGGATAAACAAGTTTAACAGAGACATAGGGTTGACAGATTGTAGTTTTATAATTCAACAACGTAATGACTTACGCCCGAAGTTAATAACGTAGGTATCTTAAATCTTAGATTGACTTTTATCTTAGATTCTCAAACAAAAAATTGACGTAAATTGACGTGAAGTCAATCCTAGGATCGTTGAAATGTATTGAAATTGATCTCAAATAGCTAAAATGAGATTAAGATTGATTATTAATTTCGGGCGTCAATATATAACAGAAGTTAGGCTACATAGAAGTAGCCTTGCAGTGCGCCATCTTATTCCCGAGGTGGGCAATCATCAATAAAATCATTGACGCTATAAAATGCTTTAGCACACAAACGTTCTTTCACTACTTTTTTAAATTTATTAATGGAAAGATTCAGAAAGTTTTCTGGGATTCTATATTATAGGCGTATAAACGCCTTTAAACGATTTGCTTACTTTACTTAGTCTAATCACCGGCTTAAGTAGCTTGTGTTTAGTTCTAAATGTTTCTACAGTGATTGTCGCTTTCAGTTTTAAAATTACTTAGGTACATTCTTTCTAACATCATCATCATCATTAATATGTTAATACGTGAAGCAACAACTTTGTAATCCTGTTTACAAAAAATTAGGAGAACGGAGGTGTATGAAATTTGGTGCACTTAAAGCTTATGAGGAGGAGGAGTGAACTGCACTAATATTTACTAGTTATTGTTTAAAATTACGTCAAATTAATAAAGATAGAATTACTCACACTACCTCAGATTGCAAACTCACACTATCGTCTACCATGCGTTTCATACTATTTTGTCAGACATAAGGCAATCTGTCTTTCACATTCAAAACACAATATTAATATTTTTATTCCGTGTTAGTTTCCGTCTAAGAGCCTCCAACTGTTAAGGAGCTGTGATGCTATACACATGTAGATATAGACACGTCAAAATTCTTATAGGTACCTTCTTTTTGCGTCGAGATTCAATAAGTAGAAAATTGACAATTGCATGGTTTCCCCTTTACTTTAAAGTGTAAACTCAAATTGTTTGAATTGGTTAATTTAAAAAGCAGAACATTTTTTATACATAAATCTTATTTTTGCTTGTTAAGTCACCGTTTATTTGCTCATTCTTTACTAAAAAAATTTACGCATACCTTATAGAAAATTCATAACCTATATTTAATTTTGATTTGCTTTTTTAACTTATTTATTTAATTATAAACGGGTATCCAAAATCTTTTAAGTCTTACGTCTTACGTGTGACATCCCTAATCCCGATCGACAGGGAATAGAGACATTGTAAACAACCTAGTGGGAAATGCAAAATGGGGATGCCAGATGAAAATATGTAAATTTTAATGCAGCCGATGGAAGATCAAAGTATGTTCGGATTTCGTTTCGCCTTTTCGTTAACACCGCAAACACTTACATGCATTATTTATACGCACGAAAATAGTTTGTGTACAGATACTTTGACCGTTCTGTGGGGATTTTAAAATGTCTAGGTCCTAAACCTAGGTCGCGTTTATATGGCCACAAGAATCACAAAACGGCCGCCGCAAATTGAGCTCTAGTCGACTAGGCTAAAACATGCAGATTCTTAACAATGACCTAACAGGTTGGTGGTTGCCATTAGGTTGTACCTAGAGGTTTAGTCAATAAAGCTCAATTTGCTACGAATGAAAACAGGTGCTCGGCCTACGTGCGCCTCGTCTAACCTTATTCTCAAAACCCTAACATTGTGAAACAACATAATAAAAATAGAAGAGCTACCATTAACGATCAAACTTATAACTATAAAGGCTCGTTTACACACAAAAGAAACTGTTAACGATGTAATAATGTTTATTATTAACCATAAGGTGAGTCTCGTAACAATTCAAATGGCCCAAGTTTAGCCGACAAATTTCGAAATAATAGTCATAAAACTGATAAATGTTAATAAACATTGTACGCAGATCCGCCTGCGTAACTACAGTATCCCACGGGAATGCTATACTTTTTTGGGATAAAAAGTAGCATGTGTCCTTTACCGTAGTCTATTCTATGTCTGTGCCAAATTTTATGAAAATCGGCCTAGTAGTTTCGAAGCCAAACAAACTAACAAATCTTTCCTGTTTATAATATTGGTATAGAAGTATAAGTATTATATGTTTACTCTATTGTTGCCACACAAACATCTAAGTTCCTGGACTACCTATTAATTATTATTAAATATATTACAATTGTATTCTTGGAACATGATATTAAGTTTTTTTTTTCAATTATACAAAATATTCACTATGGAAACATAATATTTTTGAACATAGCGCTTGTATGCCAATTGAAAATTCAGTTTTATTTAATATAAATTTAGTTTGAGGTCTCATTACACCCACGAATTATTGCGTGTTCAACCCCTAGATTTTCAAGTCCCACTGAGTAAGGATGCGAGTAAGCAATCTAGGGTTTGAACACGGAATAACCCGCGGTGCACATCTCGTGTCAATAAAACAGGATTAGTTGAACACAAGTAAATCAAGTCCCCAAATATAGGGGGACAGAGGCATTCCCCGATCATCCAAAGCCGGCTTTACTAAAACTATTTGTTATAAAACTTTACCAATAACGAAAGAGCGATTTGCACGCACTTCCTTCTAAGATTATGAAATGGCCCCCAAAAGTTGAAAGATTATGATGAAAGTCTATTTAGCTATGCATTAAACCGGTACCAGGATTTTCGAGAATTAAGGAATACCAGAGATCGCCCGTGGTCAAAATTCGTGAATAATAGTTCATATAATTTTTAAGTTTCAACTTTTGCCTCTTAGATAGAAAATTTAAAAATAAACCATTGTTGTGACGGAATGACAAACGTCAAATTGTAACAGAATTGTATCTATTGTAGTGTTGAGTGATAATGTTTTCT
Organism: Phengaris alcon alcon; assembly: GCA_037179445.1. NCBI lineage: Eukaryota > Metazoa > Arthropoda > Insecta > Lepidoptera > Lycaenidae > Phengaris > Phengaris alcon. Next base: position 29,393 of record JAYRCH010000715.1, read on the forward strand.
TAAGGTTTTCGAGTCGAGAGTCGATAAGGATGAAATGTGATTTACTTATTTTTGTGTGAAAATTTCTCTCAATTTGCCACAGTGTGATTAATATTAAAAAATGAGACAAAACACTCAAAATTTCATTACTAAAATGCTCCAAAATGCATTCAAATTACTAATTGCATGATGAGCGCATTTCGAGCGTAGTTTTTAACTGCATTACGTTAAGGGCTATTCCCTACGGCCGGGCATAATCAAGTTTTGTTTCGGATAGCTGTAATTGAAAATGTCGAACAGCGCGATGTTCATTTTCCACTAATTAATCGCTGTGATGACATCGTCCCTCCCTGACATGTATCATGGCAGGTATGGATAGGATATTAGTGGTTATAGACGGTAAGGGCAAAGGAAATTGAAATTACCTTATGGCACAGAGTAAACTTGTGCATAAGTTATTCGTTGATTCCTAAATAAAGGTTTCAGTAAAAAACGGTCAAGAACGGCCGACTCGGACTCGAGGACAAGGCTGGGACTATATTATGATCCGGAATTCGGCGGGACCGGGAAATTCAGATCTCTGAATATAAAACTCTGCGCTGAAAATAAATACAATAGAGTTGAAAATAAAATTTGTGAACCTAAAAAAAAGGACGTTTAAGCAAACTCGAATCAAATTAAGATTGCAGGTTTGGAAAACAATTTTAGCTTGTAAGTGAGAAGTATTTGTATTAGACTTTGTGTGAGTTTGTGTGACTGTGTGATTGGCAATCTACAAAGTAAACAACTAGCTGCTGGGTATTATTTGTCGTCTATTTCGATTTTAAGCCTGCATGTCTTGATTTTAAAACTGAATTATTGATTTATTGAATCATTAATCATCCGATTTTCATCACACCATTAATTGCAATTTTTTTTACAAATCAGTCATTAAAAATCTTAATTTTTATCTTAATATAGGAAATATAGTAGAAATGAAATCGAAATCAATTTTTATATTTTTATTAACCTATTATTACGAATAATAATATAAATACACAATATAATACATTTCCTTTCTCAAGGAACATTCACGTTGCGTAGCTAAGCGAGATATTAACTTTCTTAGAAATCTCATATTTACGCTTTCAGTAAAGATAGTGAGTGAATTATTAGTGATGCTAACACGCGATCACTTAAGCGAAGATTATTTTCACATTCTATTGTT
>JAYRCH010000716.1:0-164251 GCA_037179445.1 Phengaris alcon alcon
GGAAGTCAGATAATAGGGGAACCTGATAGATTCACTCTAAATCCTTATAAATCTAATCACTTAAAGGGTTCCTTTTATTGCAAACCTAAACAATCTTGCTCTGATTGTTTTGAAAGAAAGAAATGTGATGGCGAGGAAGAATACTGTTCTTTTACAGGAGTAGAATGTGATAAGTCATCAACCTGTTATTGCACTATATTGGATACAGCAGAAACGAGATATTTGATTGACAGAGACATTGAAAACAATGTGGATAGAGTGATAGAAGTTAGTGGAATCATCAAAACTCACCCTGAGACGGAAATTGTGTCTGATGTCAGGGGGATGAGACTTAGGAGCAATGACTCTTGTTCGTCACAGACCAGTTGCGCTTTTGGTAAGATTACTGTGGTCTCTCAGTGCAAATAAACTATAAACTATAAAACTATAAACTATAAAAAAGCGAAATTTGTACTCTACAAATTATAACCGCTACTTAATTCGCGAAGCAAAATGTCCCTAAGGCATAAGCTTACATTGTATAAGGTTTGCATTAGAACGATACTCACTTATGCGTGCGTCTCTTTCGCACAGATAAGCGAGTCTCAATTGGACCGTTTGCAAAGAGTCCAGAACCGGTTTCTACGCATGGCAACAGGCGCCCCCTGGTACATGCGTAACATCGACTTGCATAGGGACTGCGAACTCGTCACTATTAAAGCCTATATCAAGGAACTCGTAGAGAGATTCTTTATTCTGCTCTCAAATTCCGACTTGGGCGGCAGTCAGATTTGGTAACGCTCAACTGCTAAAGTTAATGCACAGTTCTTTATTTGAAGTGATTATTATAATACGCTACACAGTGCCAGTGTCTTCACCTCGGGGCTTAAAGCATCGTTGTGACGCCGGAATTGTTCGCGGGTTCCATCACGACCGTTGGGTTTCCCGCCGCGACCGTTATTTTTCGCGGCGACCGTTATTTTTAGGCGCGACCGTTATCTAACACTTTTCCACCTTCGCGATCGCTTCGCATAGCGATAGTGTAGTGTCGGTGTGTTCCTGCGTCCAAGGAACAAAGGAAAGTAAGTAAAGTGTAATTGTACGATTAGGTTACACACCAGTGGACTCCTCCACGCACACACCTCCCCCCCCGGATGCCGGGAGGGATTGAATCCCCAAATTAAATTTCCAAATAGAGAGCAGACCAAAGAGGGTCAGGGTAAACGGCGCTACCATGGAAAACACCACGGTAAAGCGGTTCCTGTCCTTTTTGGAACAAACATTCCCAGGAGCATCAAAGGCCTGGGATGAGTTCATAAAATTGGATCCCATCCCCGCTAGCTCTCCGGCTTCCCCGGCAGCTACGTCCGAAGAATCGCCGTCGTCGCCGGCGACGACAGCGACTACAATGTCATCGCCAGAGAGCGATGACAATAATTCATCACAGTCGGAGATGTCCTGCTCCGAGCAGGAGGCCTCCGAGGAAGATGACGGTTTCAAAACCGTAAAAAGCAGGAAGTCCAAAAAGAGGAAGCGCACGGACGGCGCTTCCTCTGCGGGCTGCTCTTCACCGACGCCACCGGCTAAAGCCGCAAGAAACGAAAAGGGTCCAAAACCCAAACAAATTCCTACTACAGCGCCCCGTGCGCAAGTCATGCAGGCTGATGGCACAAAAGTCGCGGCCTCGAACTCCCCCAAGTCGACTTCCCAGTCGACCCCACCGACCCCCAAAATGCCGCCTCCGGTTATAATACAGGAGAAGGCTAAATGGAACCAGATAAGCGGGGCCATAAACGAGCAGCATATCCGCTACTCGTCAGCCCACGCCACCCCAAATGGGATACTCATGCAGGTCCCAACCCCAAATGACCATAGGCTTCTGTCTGCGTTCCTTAGGGAAAAGCAGATAGGCTACCATACCTACGCCCTGGAGGACGAACGCATGCTGCGTGTCGTCATCAAGGGAGTGGATAAGGAGCTGACCACAGAATCCGTACTAGAGGACCTCTGCAGACAGGGGATCCCAGCTAAAGAGGTACACAGAATGTACCACCCAAGTAAAAAAATACCACTATAATATGGTACTTGTCGTGCTTCCCCCCACTCCGGAGGGAAAAGCCATATTTAATATAAAAGCCGTATGCCACATCACGGGCATACGCATTGAACCCCCCAACAAAAGGGGAATGCCAGGGCAGTGTCATCGCTGCCAGCTTTACGGCCACTCAGCGCGGAACTGCTTCGCCAGACCGCGCTGCGTAAAATGCCTGGGAGACCACGGCACGTTAGACTGCCCGCGCAGGAGCCCAGCTGAGGAGACCACTCCCCCAAGCTGCGTCCTGTGCAAGACTTCTGGCCATCCGGCCAACTACAAGGGGTGCAAGCGTGCACCCCAAGCAAAGAGGCGTCAAACACCACCACAAAGAGGTGCCCCTCCCAAGCAGAGGTATGTCCCTGCCCCCCCTCCCTCCAAACCTGCTTGGGTCACACCCAAGAGGGGTCCACAAGGACCTCCTCCACCTCCACCCCCACCTCTAATGTCGGTGGCTCTCCCAGCCAGACCGACTATGGTCCCCCCTCCCCCTCCCCCCTCCCCGCCCAAAAGGGCCACACATATGGGACCAAAAAATCCGCCCCAGCCCGCATCAAGTTTCGGCGCCAACATAGCGTTCGCCGCCAAATTCCTAAGTGACATCGATTCGATGGAACTCGACATCTTTGTCGCCAAGCTGCGAGGCTCCTTCGAGGAGCGCCTCTCGGCACTGGCAAATCACGCGGCCTTGATCGACAAGATCAGGGAATTCTCTTACGCCGGTTATTAATGGCGTCCCCGGGGAGAACAAAACCGCACTCGATTTGTGTCGTGTCGTTCAATACGAACGGCATATATAATAACATTGACGAAATCCGTGATTTCGTCAAGAGCCATAACGTAGACGTACTACTAGTGCAGGAGACGTTCCTTAAACCTAGTATGAGGTGCCCTAAAATAACAAACTACAAATTAATTAGAAATGATAGAACTCGATCCAGCTTAGGAGGCACTCTTATATATTATAAGAATTCCCTCCATTGCGGCCCTCTAGAACCACCACCCTTAGAGACATTAGAAATTTCAATTTGTCATGTCAGTATGACAGGCCACGAGCCAATCATCATCATCAGCGCTTACCAACCGGGTAGCAAACTATTAATCTCTAGCGACATACAAAAGCTAATTAACTTAGGCAACGCTGTCTTAATCGCCGGCGACCTAAACAGTAAACACACCGTTTGGGGCAACTTTTCAAATAATCGAAACGGTATCATTTTAAACTCACTCTCCGACACTCTCGAATTCGGAATAATGGCCCCTCAGGACCCCACTCGCTACGACACCAGCCAACGTAGCAGTGGCCTTATCCATAACCCCAGCTTTTTAGACATAGCGCTTGTCAAAAATATTTCTCTCAATTTCTCTATCGAGACTATTCACGAGCTTAACTCAGACCACCGCCCGGTTAAAATTACTCTCGGTAATTCTAACCGAATAAACTATAGTAAGAAAAAGATTATCGACTACAAACTGTTCGCCGATAATATCCAAAATCTTCAATCGAGTTATCTCGACAAAATTCCAGATAACATAGAAAGTAGCGAAGTAGCAATAGAGGCTGCTTCTAACCTAACAGACCACCTGGTAGCGACCATAGAAAAGTCATCCAGGGAGGTGCCTGTGGCTCACGAGAGACACAGGCCCCTCCCGGAGGACATAAAGGAGTCCATCAGACTCCGCAATGCGGCTAAACGCACCTATGATCGCTACCCGGCGGAAGAGTGCCGTAAGACCCTCCGTCACCTCGAGACAGTATTCAAATTCAAAATAAAAGATTTTAAAGCTGAAGAGTGGGATCGATTTCTAAGTGAGCTAGAACCGTCACACACGGCCTACTGGCCTCTCGCGAAAGCCCTCAAAAGAGACACGGAGAGCGACATGCCTCCGTTGGTCAGACCAAATCGCCCTCCTGCACTGGAGGATGGAGACAAGGCCGAATGTTTAGCCGACACAATCGAACATCAGTGTCGGCCGAGCTCCCTCCCGATAGACCCCCTGCACCTTAGGGCAGTAAACAGCGAGGTCGAAAGCCGACTCTCGAGACCACCTGAAGAGAGCATGAGGCCGGTGGAATCGGAGGAGGTCAAAGATATCATAAAGTGTTTAAATGCCAAAAAGGCACCTGGCCTAGATGGTATTTCCAATAAAACACTTAAAATGTTACCGACCGCATTAATTCAACTTCTCGTGAACATCTTTAACGCCCTCTTAGTAGGATGTTCATTCCCAGACATTTGGAAAGTAGCCATTATCGTAGGTATTCACAAACCGGGCAAACCCCGGGTGCAGCCTACTAGCTACCGACCAATCAGTCTCATTAGCTCCCTTGGTAAGGTATACGAGCGTATTCTACTGAGGCGTCTAAAGGACGCCATAACAGAGAAAAAGCTCCTACCAGACGAGCAGTTTGCCTTCCGCGAACAGCACAGCTGCCCCGCTCAAGTACACCGCATAACGGAGTACATACTTGAAAGCAAGAACGACAGGAAAACGACAGGCGCCGTTTTCTTCGATATCGCAAAAGCATTCGATAAAATCTGGCACCAAGGTCTGTTGTACAAACTGTACCAGCTCGGTATACCGGATTGTCTAGTTCTGACAATCAGTAACTATCTCAAAGACCGAAAATTTCGCTTCCGAGTCGAAGGCGCACTATCCTCCCTCAGAGGTATTGAGGCCGGAGTCCCTCAAGGCTCGGTACTCTCGCCCTCCCTCTACAACCTGTACACTTGCGATATCCCCAAACACCCTAAGGTGCAATTGGCATTATTCGCAGATGACACAGCCCTGTACTATGCTCATCGCAAAACAGACACTATAACCGATAATCTCCAGAATGTAGTCACCGCTCTCGGCGACTGGTTCTCAAAATGGAGAATAGAAATAAATCCCACAAAAAGCCAAACAATCCAATTTAATAAAATCCATCGTAATAAAAAGAATCAAAAAATTGGTCCCATCAGCCTGGACGGAAACTGAATCCCGGAGGTTAATAAAGTAAAATATTTAGGCGTAGTACTAAACAAGTCGATGACGTTTACCAATCACGTAACCTCAATAATAAGAAAAGCTAAATTCGTACTTTTCAAATTATACCCATTATTAAACGCGCGGAGTAAAATGTCCCTAAGACATAAACTCACTTTATATAAAACTTGTATTAGAACAATACTCACTTATGCGTGTGTCTCTTTCGCACACATAAGTGATAATCAAATGGAACGCCTACAAAGGGTTCAAAATCGCTTTTTGCGCTTAGCAACAGGCGCGCCACATTACGTACGAAACATCGACTTGCATAGTGACTTCGACCTCATCACTATAAAAGCCTACATCAAAGAACTCGCCGAGAGATTCTTTGAGTATGGCAAAAAACACAAAAATCCCCTCATACGTAGGGCCCTGGACTACGAACACGACGCACAGACGTTCAGACACCCCCTAAAGCGGCCTAAGCATATCTTAGCCGACCCAGTAGACTCCATCACAAAATACGTATTACAATTACGTAAACACAAAATACATGCACCCGCGTGGATAGTAAAGCACCGGGGTCGACGCCGGCGCCTACCCCGAAGTCTTACACCAGACACGAACACACGTATTGACATACGGACCGACTCAAACACGGGACTACCGGACTCGAACCCGGGTCCGAGTTCGACTCCTACCAGTTTAGCCACACCAAATCAAGACCGCGACCGCGATATTGTTATAGAGAGCTCTAACAATACTGCGGCATTAGTAGATATCAGAACACTCGCGCGCGAGTCCACCCGACCGCGCGCGGAAGTTCTATCTATAAAAATGAGCTACTCTATCAATACAAAACTCGTACGCCGTTAGTTTGTGCTACCGCGCGTGAGCAACCACACTCGTCAGAGAGTGTGGAAGGGGTCGGACCCCTCAGCAGGAGGGACTACGGTCTCTCCAGTCCTAATAATAACTTATCCATAGTTTTTCCCCAAAGTCATTACGTACATCACCCGCAGGAGGGTGATGTAAGAGGGGGGTCAAACCCCCTCTTTGTTTTCCCACCAAACGACTGCTAAATGGCAGTCACTAGACCGACTAAGCTAAGAGGGCTTAAAGCCATTAGCGTAGACCCATTCGAAAAAAAAAAAAAAAAAAAAAAGAGATTCTTTGATAAAGGCAAAAATCACCCAAACCCCCTTATCAAAAAGGCACAGGACTATAGGCACGACGCACAGACTTTCCGACACCCGTACAAACGGCCTAAGCATATCTTAGCCGATCCCGTTGACCCAATCACTAAATACGTAACGTACTGTGTACAGTTACGTAAACACAAACCATACGCACCCGCGAGGCTAGTATCGCACCGGGGTCGACGCCGGCGCCTACCCCGAGGTCCCACATCCGACACGACAACACGCACAGACGTACAGACCGACCCTAACACGGGACCTGACCCGAACCCGAGTTCGAGTTCGCATCCTAGTAGTCTAGGTACACACCTAAATAGTGTCCGCGATCGCGATATTGATATAGAGAGCTCTACCAATACCGCGAACCTCATCGACATTAGGACTTACACGCGCGAGTCATCCCGACCGTACGCGGAAGGGGAGAAGGACGGCCCTCTCAATACCGTTACCGATAAAAACGGGAGCTCCTCTATCGCGATAACTCGCACGCCGCTAGTATTTGCTACCGCGCGCGAGTAACCTCACTCCTCAGCGAGCGAGAAAGGGGTCGGACCCCTTAGCAGGAGAGACCCGCGTCTCCCCTGTCATAATAATAGCTCACAATCCGTAGCTGTCCCCAATATCCGGTCTAAACATCACCCGGGTGATGTTAGGGAGGGTCAAACCCTCCCATCGACTCTTACCAAATAAACTAGCCACCAGGCTAGTTATAGTCCGATTTAGCTACAGCGGTCTTAACCCGACCCTTAGCGTAGACCCTTTCGAAAAAAAAAAAAAAAACGTGACGCCGGGACTTTTGCGCGCGTTCCGTCACGACCGTTAGGTTTCCCGCCGCGACCGTTACTTTTTAGACTCGACCGTTTCTTATCACTTTTCCACCTTCGCGATCGCTTCGCATAGCGATAGTGTAGTGTCGGTGTGTTCCTGCGTCCGAGGAACAAAGGAAAGTAAGTAAAGTGTAATTGTTCGATTAGTTACACTCCAGTGGACTCCTCCACTCACACACCTCCCCCCCCCACCCCCCCCCCCCCCCCCCGGATGCCGGGAGGGGTTGAATCTAAATAAAATTCAATAGAGAGCAGCCCCAAAAGGGTCAGGGAAAGCTGCTTTATCATGGAGAATTCCGAGATAAGGCAGTTTCTGTCCTTCTTGGAGGAAAAATACCCAGGTGCCGCCGAGGCATGGGAAACCTACAAGAAAAGAAGTAGCCCCACCGGCTCTCCGGCTTCTGCGGAAGCTGAGTCTGAAGAGTCGCCGTCGTCGCCGGCGACAACAGCGACTACAGTGTCATCGCCAGAGAGCGATGACAATAATTCATCCCAGTCGGAGATGTCCTGCTCCGAGCAGGAGGCCTCCGAGGGTGAGGACGGTTTCAAAACCGTCAAAAGTAGGAAGTCCAAAAAGAGGAAGCGCACGGACGGCGCTTCCTCTGCGGGCTGTTCATCACCGACGCCACCGGCTAAAGCCGCAAAGAGTGAAAAGGGTCCTAAACCCAAACCAATTCCCCATACAGCGCCCCGTGCACAAACCGTGCAGGCTGATGGCACAAAAGTCGCGGCCTCAAACTCCCCTAAGTCGACTTCCCAGTCGACCCCACCGACTCCCAAATTGCCGCCTCCGGTTATAATACAGGAGAAGGCTAAATGGAACCAGATAAGCGGGGCCATAAACGAGCAGCGTATCCGCTACTCGTCAGCCCACGCCACCCCAAATTGGATACTTATGCAGGTCCCAACCCCAAGTGACTATAGGCAACTGACTGCTTTCCTTAGGGAAAAGCAGATAGGCTACCATACATACGCCCTGGAGGACGAACGCATGCTGCGTGTCGTCATCAAGGGAGTAGAAAAGGAGCTGACCACTGAATCCGACTGGAGGACCTCTGTAGACAGGGGATCCCCGCCAAAGAGGTACACAGAATGTACCACCCAAATAAGAAGTACCATTATAATATGGTACTTGTCGTGCTTCCCCCCACTCCGGAGGGGAAAGCTATATTCAATATAAAAGCCGTATGCCACATCACGGGCATACGCATTGAACCCCCCTACAAAAGAGGAATGCCAGGGCAGTGTCATCGCTGCCAGCTTTACGGCCACTCAGCGCGGAACTGCTTCGCCAGACCGCGCTGCGTAAAGTGCCTGGAAGACCACGGCACGTCAGACTGTCCGCGCAGGAACCCAGCTGAGGAGACCACTCCCCCAAGCTGCGTCCTGTGCAAAACTTCTGGCCATCCGGCCAACTACAAAGGGTGCAAACGCGCACCCCAAGCAAAGAGGCGCCAAACACCACCACAGACAGGTGCCCCTCCCAAGCAGAGGTATGTCCCTTCCCCTCCTCCCTCCAAACCTGCTTGGGTGACACCCCAGAGGGGTCCACAAGGACCTCCTCCACCTCTAATGTCGGTGGCTCTCCCAGCCAGACCGACTATGGTCCCCCCTCCCCCTCTCCCCTCCCCGCCTAAAAGGGCCACACATACGGGACCAAAAAATCCGCCCCAGCCCGCATCTAGTTTCGGCGCCGACATAGCGTTCGCCGCCAAATTATTAAGTGACATCGATTCGAAGGAACTTAACATCTTTGTCGCCAAGCTGCGAGGCTCCTTCGAGGAGCGCCTCTCGGCACTGGCAAATCACACGGCCTTGATCGACAAGATCAAGGAGTTCTCTTACGCCGGTTATTAATGGCGTCCCCCGGGAGAACAAAACCGCACTCGATTTGTGTCGTGTCGTTCAATACGAACGGTATATATAATAACATTGACGAAATCCGTGATTTCGTCAAGAGCCATAACGTAGACGTACTACTAGTGCAGGAGACGTTCCTTAAGCCTAGTATGAGGTGCCCTAAAATAACAAACTACAAATTAATTAGAAATGATAGAACTCGATCCAGCTTAGGAGGCACTCTTATATATTATAAGAATTCCCTCCACTGCGTCCCTCTAGAACCACCACCCTTAGAGACATTAGAAATTTCAATTTGTCGTGTCAGTATGACAGGCCACGAGCCAATCATCATCATCAGCGCTTACCAATCGGGTAGTAAACTATTAAATTCTAGCGACATACAAAAGCTAATTAATTTAGGCAACGCTGTCTTAATCGCCGGCGACCTAAACTGTAAACACACCGTTTGGGGTAACATTTCAAATATTCAAAATGGTATCATTTTAAACTCACTCTCCGACACTCGAATTTGGAATAATGGCCCCTCTGGACCCCACTCGCTACGACACCAGCGAACGTAGCAGATGCCTTATCCAAAACCCCAGCGTTTTAGACATAGCGCTTGTCAAAAATATATCTCTCGATTTTTCTATCGAGACTATTCACGAGCTTAACTCAGACCACCGCCCGGTTAAAATTACTCTCGGTAATTCTAACCAAATTAACTATAGTAAGAAAAAGATTATCGACTACAAACTGCTGGCCGATATTATCCAAAATCTTCAATCGAGTTATCTCGATGAAATTCCAGATAATATAGAGAGTAGCGAAGTAGCAATAGAGGCTGCTTCCAACCTAACAAACCACCTGGTAGCGACCATAGAAAAGTCATCCAGGGAGATGCCTGTGGCTCACGAGAGACACAGGCGCCTCCCGGAGGACATAAAGGAGTCCATCAGACTCCGAAATGCGGCTAAACGCACCTATGATCGCTACCCGTCGGATGAGTGCCGTAAGACCCTCCGTCACCTCGAGAGAGAGGTCAAGTTCAAAATAAAAGAATTTAAAGCCGAAGAGTGGGATCGATTTCTAAGTGAGCTAGAACCGTCACACACGGCCTACTGGCCTCTCGCGAAAGCCCTCAAAAGGGACACGGAAAGCGACATGCCTCCGTTGGTCAGACCAAATCGCCCTCCTGCACTGGAGGATGGAGACAAGGCCGAATGTTTAGCCGACACAATCGAACAACGGTGTCGGCCGAGCTCACTCCCGATAGACCCCCTCTGCACCTTAGGGCAGTAAATAGCGAGGTCGAAAGCCGACTCTCGAGGCCACCTGAAGAGAGCATGAGGCCGGTGGAATCGGAGGAGGTCAAAGATATCATCAAGTGTTTAAATGCCAAAAAGACACCTGGCCTAGATGGTATTTCAAAAAAACACTTAAAATGTTACCGACCGCATTAATTCAACTTCTCGTGAACATCTTTAACGCCCTCTTAGTAGGATGTTCATTCCCAGACATTTGGAAAGTAGCCATTATCATAGGTATTCACAAACCGGGCAAACCCCGGGTGCAGCCTACTAGCTACCCACCAATCAGTCTCATTAGCTCCCTTGGTAAGGTATACGAGCGTATTCTACTGAGGCGTCTAAAGGACGACATAACAGAGAAAAAGCTCCTACCAGACGAGCAGTTTGCCTTCCGCGAACAGCACAGCTGCCCCGCTCAAGTACACCGCATAACGAAGTACATACTTGAAAGCAAGAACGACAGGAAAACGACAGGCGCCTTTTTCTTCGCGATATCGCAAAAGCATTCGATAAAATCTGGCACCAAGGTCTGTTGTACAAATTGTACCAGCTCGGTGTACCGGACTGTCTAGTTCTGACAATCAGTAACTATCTCAATGACCGAAAATTTCGCTTCCGAGTCGAAGGCGTACTATCGGCGTAGGTATTGAGGCCGGAGTCCCTCAAGGCTCGGTACTCTCGCCCTCCCTCTACAACCTGTATATCTTGCTTGCGATATCCCCAAACACCGTAAGGTGCAATTGACATTATTCGCAGATGACACAGCCCTGTACTATGCTCATCGCAATATAGATATTATAACTAATAATCTCCAGAATGCAGTCACCGCTCTCGGCGACTGGTTTATTTTTATGGTGTCGCACAAGGCATCGCGCGAGAAGCGGCCAGGCTTTATCGGCAATTTGCTGAACGCCAGCCAGGCCCGGCTGTGCAGCGCTTTCTGGACCATCGCGTTTTCGTGAGGCTGCATAATTCTTTCCTAGAAGGAGTTATCACTGGCTTTCGTGGTCGTGAACCTGGATGTTATCCTGGAGGAGTTGCGTCGTGATCCAACTACAAGCCAAAGAAAACTGGCAAGGCGTACGGGTATACCCAGGATTAGAATTCATAGAACTATTCGAACTAACTAACTTCATCCTTACCATTATCAAAAAGTTCAAGCTTTGAAACCCGAAGATTATCCTAGAAGAATGGCATTCTGTAGAGAAATGTTGAGGAGACATCGGGAAGACCCAAATTTTTTTGATAACGTTTTGTGGACCGATGAAAGTCGGTTTGAGCGAGTTGGATTATTTAATACGCATAACACGCATTATTATGCAGTGACTAATCCCAACTTAGTGAGAGAGTCAAATTTCCAGGAACGCTATAGCATTAATTTGTGGAGTGGAATTGTAAACAGATAGTTTGTGGGCCCGTTCGAGTTACCGTCAAGGTTGAATGCTGACATTTATTTAAATTTTATTCAAAATGAATTGCCGGGTCTGTTGAGACATCTGTCAGAGAATTTAAGGGAGCGCATGTGGCTACAACACGACGGAGCTACCTGCCACTTTGCTCTACGGGTAAGAAATCAATTAAACGTTACCTATCCGGAGAGGTGGATCGGTAGCGGTGGCACCATCCACTGGCCAGCCCGTTCACCCGACTTGAACCCCGTTGATTTTTTCATTTGGGGATACGCACGGGGATACACGATTGTGTACGCACGGGAGCAAGATTTAAGGAGGTAAATTCAAGTGGCTATAACAGCCATTAAACAAAACCGGCAGCCATTTAATAGGCTGCGAAGAAATTTCTTACGCAGATGCAGATTATGTTTAGCGAAAGGCGGACGGCATTTCGAAAACCTTCTGTAAAAAATAAACAATATGTTAATTAATATTTATGTTGTTTTATTAATTCTCCAAACCTTTTATTAAGATTTAAACATAAAAACCAAATAACAAAAAAAAACTCAATTAATTGACATTAGAATAAAGTTAAGTTATCTTGGCTGGCAGGTTAAAATTTTATTTCATTCATTTTAAGTTTTATAGCCATGTGAATACTTTTGTGGCAATAAATGATTCTTTAATCAAAAATTGTCCGTTCCAAATGATTAAAATTAAAATTATGGTAAATTTCGATTTTCATGTGTTAATGTACATGATGTTGTTTTTGAAGATGTTACAATCGAAGGACAACTATGATTTTTTCTGTAAAGAATAACCCTATGTTAAGGTACTTTTTAGCAGTACCAGCAAAACCTTGGCGGTACATTTTTTTTCACAGGATTTTTTCGAAAATCAATATTTTGCCGAGAAATTAAAAAAAACTACAGAAAAAGTTAAAATAAAAAAATGCAGTCTAATTATGTACACTAGATGAGCCTATAGCGCGATAGGTAGGTTATTGCGCTATACCTATACCGAATTTCATTCAATTCGGTCCAGTAGTTTTCATAACAGAGTGGTTTTGTGTCAAAAATATTGAAACTCCGGATTATTTAAAAAAAAATCGTAATTTCTAAACCATAAGTTTTCGCTTAACTAAAGTATGTTTTAAATGATAACCTACTCATGATGCTCTCAAGCTGAAAAAATTTTTTGGACCACTGTAAACAGGCCACCCTGTATATATATATATTATGATTATTATATAAGTATATAATAATTTGTTTTGCCACGCCAGGCACAAAAGTTTGTTAAAAAGACCTCCGCATGTAAAAGGTGGGGGGTCCCAGGGGGTCGCGACCCACAGGTTGAAAAACACTGCTCTACATCAATGCATTCACCGAATTAAAGAGCAGTGGTCAGCATTAATACTTTTTTTTCAAAATGAGTTTTTAGGGAATAAGAATGCAAATGCTACTTGTCAATTTATATTTCATCAACTTAACAGCGACGAGACAAAACTTTATCTTTACTTTTTAGATTTTATATTACCCATAACTACAAAATTTAATGTTCTTTTTCAAAGTGATCAGACATTATTCATAACTGACTTAAACAGACATACAAAACATGATGAGTTCCATTTTGAGTTGCTTTATGAAGATAAATTGTATAAAAACTACTCCGCTTCAGTCAATAGATCCAAGTTCAAGAATGCATTTCCTTCCTATACAAAACATGTACCTGGGCACAAACGTAGCAATGACATTAGAATCATTAAAACATGATGTTCGAATGAGTTCTAAAATCGAAGAATTCCTTAACAGATGTCAATCATTTTTGATCGAGCTGATTAACCAATTTCTGCAAAGACTGCCTGTACGAGATAATTTTTTGCAGGATTTGTCGTTCATTGATCCCCAAAAAGCAGTGTATGGTGAATTTCGAACTCTCATAAGAATACTCCAAAGGAAAGTTACAACTTAGTTGCAACAGATAACATGCAAATTGTTGACAATGAATATAGGGAATTAAAATTACGATGTTTCCGTGTCTAATTTATTGTCAACTTCTAGTTCAATGTCTGAAACTTTTATGGTGGATAAATTTTGGAGTTAAGTCAGCCAAATCTGTGATGCGAATAGCAAACCAAAGTATGGCAATTTGTCCCGATTTGTGAAGCAAATGACGATACTGCCTTTGTCAAATGCCAAAGTAGAAAGAATGTTTTCCGATATTAATAGGATTAAAAATCAAGATCGAAATTAATTTAATAATAAGAATGTTGCTGCAATAATGCATGGAAAAAGAGGGGCTACGACTGTTGGAGGATGTAGCAGATTTGATCCTGACAGAAGTATGATCAAGTTAATATACTCAAAACAGCTTTATGACAATGTCACCCAGCATAAAGACAAAGAATCTTAACTTTAAGTTTCATTTTATTATTATTATTTTTATTATATTTTTATTTAGAATTTAATTTTAAAAAAACATGGGTTTCTTTTATTCATGGTGGTTTCTTTGTTATTTTTATTATTTTATCGTTTAATCAAGAAAACATTCATGTTTTTATGTTGTAACACAACAGCAAAGAAATATAATAGATTTTTAGTATTTCCTCGTGCTCTTTTGGTAGAATTCAGTAGCTTTTAACCTCCACAAACAGTAGATTAGTCAAATGAAATCTGGTCACACTGATTAGACCAGCTATACTCTAAGTATGTTCCACGGAACCCTAGGGTTCCTGTAGGGGTTCCGCAAGAATTTAGAAAAAAAAATCTAAACACCTCTCTTTGGTCGAACGTTTCGACTCCGCCCGCCGCGCCGCCGCCGCGCGTATACTTGTGAGTGCGCAGTCCCTTTGATAAGTCTCCTCTGAATTAGACACTATAGTTGTGAACAAGCGACTTTCGGCTGTAACTTCAAAACATCAAGTCGAGATTGTTTACAACGCATTTTTTGTATTTCTATTTTTATTTCCGCTTTCTGTTTATCAAAGGCGCCGACTCGAGTATTTTTGAGAATGTTCGAGATCGTGTCTAGGACTAAGTATAAAAGCGGCGATCGCGCGTCGCGCCTCGTCAGTCAGTTGACGATTAGCGTTCGGAGCGATAAGTTCCTACCTACCTACTTACATGCTGGCTAGCGAATTGCGGAGTTTAAACGTGATATGTGTTTATTGTTCTACTGCCTGCTGAACATAAAACACTGCTGCTCCATACAGAAGTGCAATGGCTGTCTCGGGGTAAAACTTTAACAAGGCTATTTGAACTTAGAGCGGAGTTACAAATGTTTCTTTCAGCTGATACTTCTTTTAATTTGAAGGATCGTTTGTATGATAAAACTTGGTTGTTCCGATTGTCTTTTATGGCGGATATCTTTCTAAAACTAAACGAATTGAATTTATCATTGCAAGGTAAACAGACAACAGTGTTCCAGGCCTATCACAAAATAACTGCCTTCAAAAGAAAATAAGATTTTTGGATTGTTTGCGTTGATAAGAGAGAAATAGAAAGCTTTACGTCACTCAGTGAGTTTGTTAGCGATAACGACACATAAATGTTTCAAGATGATATGTTTGAAGAATTGGTCCAATATCTCACTTCGATGCGCGCATCTTTTGAAAAGTATTTTCCCGAAGAACAGAATACAAAAATAAAACTGAATTCATGGATTCATAATCCTTTTTTACCCAACTTGCAAAAGCCCGAAAGTATGTCAAACGAGATATATGAATCTCTTTTAGAAATGTCATCAGACACAAGTATTGAGCCACTGTTCAAAACGATGCCTCTCAACGATTTTTGGAGCAGAATTCGTAATGAATATCCAATGCTTGGCAAAATGGCTGTGAATATTCTTCTCCCGTTCCCAACAACATATTTGTGCGAAACAGGATTCTCAACGTATGCAGCCACGAAAACAAAATATCGAAATAGACTGGACGCCGAACCTGATATGAGACTGCAACTGTCTTATACGTTTGTAACGGTCGAAGCGTAATAAGCGTAATAAGGTCGAAGCCAAGGTTTTAGCTTTAGCTAATTGAATACGAACTTGAAGAGAAGAAAACGGTCATGGTAACTGATTGTGGTTCGAATGTTAAAAGAGCAGTGTCATTATCGGATAATATGGACTCACATTTTTGCCTTGGTCACGGTCTACATAACCTTGTAGTACAGGATGGCGTAAAAAGTACACCAGAAATAAACAATATCGTTACAAAGTGCAAGAAAATTGTGAAAAGTCTTAGGTACAAACTTCCTGAACTTAAAAAAGATGCAGATGAAGAGAAAGAGCAGAGACGCGTATTGACTGATATTGATGAAGCTGAAGATGTAGTTGATTTAGACGAGATCATCCCTGTCAATAAAGAATCTGAGGAACCTGATGAAAATACAAATACCTTTTCTGTAACTTCAATAAAAACGGCTACTCCAACTCGGATGGCACAGCATACTCGTGATGTTGGAAAGTTTATATAACAAATACAACCGAAACCATGTTCACAGACTCCTCGTCAGACTGAACAAATCTGATTTAAAAATTGATGACTCCGAGTGGAAACTACTGGGCGATTTAATAACATTTTTGAAAAATTTTCGGGATGCCGTTAATTATAAGTGCTTATGGATACCGTTAATATTATGAGTGCTTCAAACTCAATCACAATCAATGTTGCACTGGTTTTTACGAAGTGAAACAAGCATTGAAACAAACGGGAGACGACGAAGTTCTTGTAATGACCCGCATGAAGAGAAACATGCTGGCGAAATTAAATCACCGCTTTCCTATTGATAAATTGACAATCGCGGCAGCTCTTCTTGATAGCCGTTTCCAAGAAATGTCGGTAATTGACAAATACCTTGAGGAAAAAGGGGGTAACGAGAGTTTCCTTTATGTCTGCATTTGTGACAGAACACGCCAGGGAATCTGATATTTTACTAGAAACGAAGGCGAATGAGCACAGTGAGATAGTTTCTTCCGCTCTAATCACTCAACCGTCCACATCATCTTCATCAAACTTTCTTTTGGGTTTGTCCCAGAAGTATACAACTATGGTAGTGTGGTAGTACTAACGATAATCCTATAGTGGCCGAATGCTGGAAATATTTTAGTGGAAGTGAACCCAAGGAAATGCTCGACGGAAACATACTTCGTTATTGGAAGGAAAAGAAGAATAGTTATCCTTGGCTGTTTAACTGCGTTAGGGCGATAATGAGCGTTCCCGCCACGAGCACACCAAGCGAGCGAGTTTTTTCAGTCGCAGGATTAACCATTACAGCTAAAAGGTCACGGTTAAGTCCTACTTGCAAGAAACAAGTACAAAAGCTAAAATAATTTGCATATTATTTGTACTTGTTATTTATATTTTGCTTGTACTTCCTTATTTTATAATTCCTTGTTCTTTTTCTGTTTTTGATTGTCGCCATAAAGGTTTTTTTTGTTATTGATATTTAGATTTTATACAATTGTAATTGTATTGTGTGATCTCAAATAAACGTGCCATAATGATGTTGATTATATGGAAATAAATAAGAAATCTAATGGAGATTGAGGCGTATTTTACTCATTTTCACCATCCACGCCGATTAAGCCGATGATGCCGCCGCCGCCAGCAAATTAGATGCCAGACGCCGCCGCCGGTCAAATGAGCATCGGCGCACATGTCTAGTACGTAGTACTACGTAGATGACCATTTCATCTTCTATCCCTTTTCCACCTAGATCACGCCACCCGATCGAATTATTACATCATCCCTAGTGTCGCGCGACGCGCGCGGTGAAATACACGTTGAATTAGGTTGATTTTTCACCATGCCACGTGGATGCGAATCGAATCGACGTATCTTACGTGGTCGTCGAAATATACGTTCAGGGCGACCGCTACAAGAAAATCAAATTTCAGCCATTCTTTATGAAGAATCGTCAGATGACGGGGATTTTTCTCCGGGGTCCGGTGACGATTACGATTCTGAGCCAGATGAAAATACTCCAACTGAGAGTGATTTGTCTGATGAAACCGATGAAGAGGCACCACCACCATCACCGCCACCGCCTGAGTTGACGGGCCGTCTTGTGACCCAGATTTTCAGTGGGAAATGGATTCAGCAAAACCGCAACGATTTCTGTTTTTAGGGGAACCAGGTATAAAGACTAATTTTACTTCTTCTGCGAGTGCTTTGGCTGATCTATTTTTTTCTAATGAATTTTTGGGTTCTATGGTGCAAGCAACTAACAATTACGCTCATCGCATGGCTGGACCTTTACAAAAACACGCACGGCTTAGATACTGGAAAGTCTATCAAGTCACTATCACGGAAATGCGCAAGTTTGTTGGTGTGTTGCTATATATGGGATTGACTAAGTTACCTACAATTGCCCATTATTGGAAGTTAGATCCATTATATAACTTGCCACTTTTTAGACAAATCATGGGTAAAAATCGATTTCAATTGTTGCTGCGATATTTACACTTTTCTGAGAACGACGACGCATCGACTTCAAAACTTCATAAAATACAACCGATACTAGACAGATTCAACAATAACGGGTGATTTTTTAAGAGTTAAGTTTTTCTGGTTGGCAGCACTGGTTGGTAATGGCGTCCAAACGTCATCTGTCAAAGTGAAAACTTTACAGTATTGTAGTGGTATAGTATCTATGTTATATTGTACTCGTATTATACTTGTAACATAGTTAGTCAGAATAAATCATAAGTTCAACCAAGACGGTCGTGTTACTTATTTGCACCAGCTCCCCACACCTCATGGCGACCCTGCCATGCCGTGGCGTGGGCGAGTGTCGGGTAACCGGCGACCCGGCGAAATTCGCCGACGCGGCGGATTCCTGTGTGCCTCGGTGCTCATAGTTAGTCGAGTTTAAAAG
Organism: Phengaris alcon alcon; assembly: GCA_037179445.1. Classification (NCBI taxonomy): domain Eukaryota; kingdom Metazoa; phylum Arthropoda; class Insecta; order Lepidoptera; family Lycaenidae; genus Phengaris; species Phengaris alcon. The sequence continues at coordinate 18,489 of JAYRCH010000716.1, forward strand.
TTGGTGTTATAAAAACTTTTAGTGCGTTACAAAAAACTCTGGAACCTCGTGGTTACAAACGTGTGTAAAAAGACTGTAAAAGCGCTTGAACAATTAATAATGGGAAAATCCTACTCCAAAACTGAAGATAAGGAAATTCAGATCAACCAAAATGCGGCAGGCTCCAACAGAGCACAAATTTTTGAAGAAAATGATGTCCGGCACCAGGTCTTAACAAATAATATCCTGTTGGCTGTGATTTTATTCATGGTTATTGCTGCCGTGATCTACTTTTTGCTAACCAAGTGGAGGCGAAGTGAAAGAAAGTGGATGCAGAGGAAAATGCAGCAGCAGTTTTTCTCACGGATGCGGCAACGGCTGTCTGGAAGATTTAGCGGAGCAGACGAGGGAGCTGACCCAGCCTGATGATAGAAGCTAAAATAAAAGTGCGCGGCCCCTTCCCCAAATTATTTTAATTAATTTTTCTTTCGTCCAAATTATTTTAACGTAATTTTGCCCTCTTGCCCCTGTGAAAACCCTCCTCTTTCTCTCTTTTCGCATATTACGTACAATCTTGGGGCGTCGCTCTTCAGTTTCAAGTTTAGTTTCAAGAAAAGAAAATGAACAATATTATTTAAGTGACTTTAAGTGACATAGTTTATGGAACATAATTTGGAATTAATTCTGAGTAAGTTGAATGACATTCGTAATAATTTAAGAAAGTTAGGTCCTACTAGAAGGGAAAAATATGCATGTAATGTTAAGAAAAAAATATTAGAAGCTAATGAATTATATTTAGCGTATAAAAATACAATTAATATTTTTAAAAGTAAGGAAAGTAGTTAAGATCTTTCAGAATATGTCTTTGAAATATTAATAGACCGTATAGAACTAGCATATTAGCAAATTTTAACATATAAAATTAGTAGTGGCGAAAGTACAATTGCAAAAATGGAGAAATGTGATATAAAAATCGCTACTTCTTTAATTCCAGTAATGGATAATTCAGAACAAACTATTGATAAAATTATAGATGGTATTGAAATGTATAATGAATATCTTGTAGATTACAATCAGAAAAAAATGTTAATTTCATTTGTGTTAAAAACAAGGTTGTCAAAATCTGCTAAGTTAAAGTTAAAAGTGAGTATAGTGATGTAACGAGTCTTATTCAAGACATTAAGAATTATTTACTAACTAAGAAATCGGTTAACTCTATACTTAGCCAATTAAATAATTTGTCACAAAATAATATGTCAATCAATGAGTTTGGTGATAAATTGTCACATTTATTCGTAGGCCTCACTATCGCTCAAAGTGACGGAAACCCGAAAGCTTGTGAGATACTGAGACCTATAAATGAAAAACTTGCAATTAAAAGGTTTGCAGATGGTTTGCGTAATAGGCGGCTGAGTACCATCATATCAGCCAGGGACTATTCGCAGCTGAAGGACGCGGTGCGTGCGGCCGAGGATGAGGAGCTCGGACAACCTTCGTCATCCAATAACGTTTTTAACGTACAAAAAAGAGGTAACCATTTTAATAATTACTCTAGGTTCCTGCGCAAAAGCCGACCACCATCAGGTCAAATGACTAGAGGTAATTTTTATTCGAATCGAGGACGGAATTATAACACCTATAATACGAGAGGCAGGTTTGTAAACAATAATAATTATAATTGGAGATTTAATAACGCCCGTCAAACACGTGGTAATAATTACCATAATAATTTTGTGACTTCGAATCGTAGTCGATTTAATACTGGTAGGGGTAATAGTAATAATAATCGAAATATTTGTTCAGTACAAGTCGAAAATCCCCAAGAAATAGAATCCCATGAACGGAATCAGTTTTTTCGGACCTAAACAATATAATATTTTAACTTGTGACAATAATGTCAAAAATATATACTTAAATATAGGTACTCAAAAATGTTCATGGTTATTAGACACGGGCGCTTCATTATCAGCGATTCGTAGTAACTCTTTATCGGAACGGATACCAATACATCGAGACCCTATAGTTATAAATGGTATAGGCGGTAAGACTTATTCAGAAGGTTATGTTTATTTAACTTTACAAGCATCCGATGGAACTATTTTTGAACATAAATTTTATTTATTTGACAGTTTACCTTGTAAATCAGACGGAATAATTGGGTTAGATTTTCTAAATAATTTTAATTCTACTATCGACTTAGAAAAAAATATTTTGATCTTAAATAGTGAAAAACAAAGTTTCTTGCCTTTATATACTTCACCTAAACTATGTACCGATTATATATCAATACCAGCCAGATGTGAATCTATTCATTACATAAAATTAAATTCAGATATGAAAGAAGATTGTGTGATTATACCAAAAGAGTTGCAAGAAAATTTATTTTTAGCTGGATTAATAGTAAATCCTAAAAATAACATAATCCCTATTAGACTAATGAATACTAGTGACAAGTAAATAGTCATTTCTGTATTTGAGCCCGAATTAGTGTCTTTAAATTATTATAATATATGTACATTTGACAAGTGTACTTCTAATTCTACACGTGCAAAAACATTGTTGCAATCTTTGAAACTTGATCACGTAGGTACAAGTGAACGGCATAGCATAGAAAGCATTTGTTCAAAGTATGCTGACATATTTCATTTGCCCGGCGATAAACTGACTACCACGAACTTAGGTGAACAAACAATTCAATCGAAACAAAATGTTAATCCGGTATATGTTAAACCATATAGATTACCACATATTTTAAAACCAGAAATAGAGAAACAAATTAAACAAATGTTAGATGATGACATAATTGAACCATCTCAAAGTGAATGGTCCAGTCCGATTTTATTGGTGCCTAAAAAATCAGATACTACAAATAATAAAAATTGGCGTTTAGTGATTGATTACAGAAAATTAAACGAGATAATACAAGATGACAAATTTCCACTACCAAACATTACAGAAATTTTAGATTCGTTGTCTGGTGCTATTTATTATTCACATTTAGATCTCAGTCAATCATATTATCAATGTTCATTAAAACCAGATTCGAGACCAATTACAGCGTTTACTACCAGTACAGGACAATATCAAATGAAACGCCTACCAATGGGATTGAAGACGAGTCCCAGTGCTTTCTCTAGAGTCATGTCTATAGCTATGTCTGGACTTAACTTTATAAATTGTTTTATCTATTTAGATGACCTTATTTGCTTTGGTAGAAATTTAGAGTCCCATAACAAAAATTTAATCGAAATTTTTGAACGTTTACGTAAAGTTAATCTTAAACTAAATCCAAATAAATGTCAATTTTTAAAAACTGAATTATTATATTTAGGTCATACTATATCGTCTGATGGGATTCGACCTGACAAAGAAAAAATTAAGAGTATTCAAAATTATCCTAGGCCGTCGAATATTGATGAAGTCAGACGTTTTGTCGCTATGTGTAATTATTACAGAAAGTTCATAGAAAATTTTGCAGATATAACTAATTGTTTAAATAAATTATGTAGAAAAAATACTAAATTTGATTGGACAGAACAGTGCGAAAATTCATTTAAAATATTGAAAAATGCTCTTATTTCACCACCCATTCTACAATATCCAGATTTTTCTAACGAATTCGTATTACAAACAGATGCTTCTGGAACAGCGATAGGTTCAGTACTTTGTAACATTAATATGAAACCAGTAGCTTATGCTAGTAGACCTTTGAATAAGGCAGAGTTAAATTACCCTACTATTCAGAAAGAACTTCTTGCTATTGTCTGGAGTGTTAAATATTTTCGACCATATCTATACGGACGTAGTTTTACCATAGTAACTTACCATAAGCCACTTATTTATCTATTTGGAATGAAGGATCCATCAAGTAGACTTTTGAAATTTCGGTTAGCATTAGAAGAGTATAATTTTAAAATATCTTATGTTAAAGGCAAAGTAAATGTACTAGCAGATGCTTTGTCACGAATAGTTATAACGTCACAAGATTTAAAGGACATGAATGATAAAATAGTAGCAGTAACAACAAGAGCTCAAGCTAGAAAAATGAAAGAGATGAATGAAAATAAGAATGAAAGTGGTAATGATAGTGAAAAAAGCGGTATACCAAGTATCAACCCTAACGATTGGCCTGATCAACCAAAAGTTGTGGAGATACTTAGAATACCGAAAGGATCAGTTGAGTTATGTTTGATTGAGGGAGAATTATTAAAGAAAATGAGAAAGAATAAAAGCATAGATGTAGAATCTGAATGCTTCGCATTTATTGCTAATAAAAATGTATTGTATGTAAATCTCGATTTTAAAGCACAATACACGCGAGACGTTTTTGTGGAAAAATTGAGAAAATTATGTGAAAAGTTAGAAATAAAAGAGATTTGTATAATAAAAAGTGAAGATAACGCGTTATTCATTAAAAATATGATAGAAGAAATAAAGAGTATTGAAAAGTGGTCCGGACCACGCATTTGTATTTTAAGAGGAATAAAAAGAATAGATAATGACGAAGAAAAACAATTTATTTTAAATGACTTTCATCTGCTGCCAACAAGCGGACATGCTGGGGTACGCAGAATGATTAATAATATAAAACGTAAATTTTACTGGCCAGGAATTGAAAATGACGTCAAGAATTTTGTTCATAAATGTGAAAAGTGTCAAAAAATGAAACACTCTAGGTATATAAGAGAACCTATGGTTATAACAACCACGGCAAGTTTTGCTTTTGAAAAAGTATTTTTAGATATAGTGGGCCCCTTAGATTTAGATTTAGAACATAATAAGTATATCTTAACAATTTAGTGCGAGTTAAGCAAATTTGTCGAGGCTTATCCTCTTAGAAATAAAGATACGGTAAGTGTAGCTAGGAGTTTTGTGAACAATTTCATTTTAAGGTTTGGCATTCCCAAAGTCATCACTACAGATCGTGGAACAGAGTTCATTTCGGAGACGATGGAAGAGGTATGTAAATTACTTCACATAGAAAAACTAAGCTCTACAGCATATCATCACCAAACTATTGGTTCACTTGAAAATACGCATAAACATCTAGGTTCATTTTTACGTATACAATGCGATAGTCATCCTGAAACATGGAGCCACTGGCTACCATTTTGGTGTTTCTCGTACAATAATACTGTTCATTCAAGTACAAAATATGCCCCATATGAATTAGTTTTTGGCAAACCATGCGAAATTCCGAGTAGAATTTCTTCTCATATAGAACCATTGTATAATCCAGATAACTATAGTTTAGAGTTAAAATACAGGTTGCAAGTAGCTAATAGAGACGCACGAGAAAATTTGTTAAAGTGTAAAGAAAAACGAAAACTAAAGTATGATAAGAATGTTAATAAAGTAAAATACAATCCAAACGATTTATTATTAGCGAAAAATAAGACAGGAAATAAATTAGAAATTTTGTTTAATGGACCATATATTGTAATAGAAGAACAGGAACCAAATGTAAAAATTATGAAAAATGGAAAAATTGATGTTGTTCACAAGGATAGAACGAAACCTTTTGTTAAGGATAATTAATGTTTACTTTAAGAAAATTTCAGTTACTTATTGATAATTAATATTATAATTAGAAAAAAAAAAAAAAATAGTTTGTAATTATATTATTATTTTTTTTTTCTTTATTTTGCCCCGGAGGTGTAGTGGTATAGTATCTATGTTATATTGTACTCGTATTATACTTGTAACATAGTTAGTCAGAATAAATCATAAGTTCAACCAAGACGGTCGTGTTACTTACTTGCACCAGCTCCCCACACCTCAGTATACTCTGCCATTTCATCATGGAAAGACTTTTGAAATTTACTATCAAAATTCTTGATCTGTTAAAAACGTTCATCGTTTGCAACGACCATATTATGGTCGTCATAATCGACCTAGTGAATCAATAATTCGTGCTGTTATCACCAAATTTCGCACCAAATTTACTTTGTTGGACATTAAACCATCGACTCGCATGCGTACAGTGCGTACAGAAGAGAATATTGCAGTCGTAGCGTCCAGTGTTAATGAGAATCGTGAAATGTCAATTCGTCGCCGTTCTCAGCAATCGGGCATGTGTTACTCAACCACATGGAAAACGTGAAAACGTGAAATTTTACGTGTCGATTTGAGTTTGAAAGCCTATAAAATTCAGCTTCTGCAAGAATTGAAGCCTAATGACCTACCACGGCGTCTAGTTTTTGGTGAATGGGCCTTAGAACAACTCCATGAAAATCCGCTGTTTTATCGAAAAATTGTGTTCAGCGATGAGGCTCATTTCTGGCTCAACGGATACGTAAATAAGCAAAACTGTCGGATCTGGAGTGATGAACAGCCAAATGCCATAAAAGAATTAGCGATGCATCCCGAAAAAACGACAGTTTGGTGTGATTTATGGGCTGGTGGCATCATTGGTCCATTTTTCTTCAAAGACGACCGTGGAAGAAACGTTACCGTCAACGGCGAACGCTATCGAGCTATGATACGCGACTTTTTTGCCCCAGTTGGCTGAGTTAAACTTGGTTGACATGTGGTTTCATCAAGACGGCGCCACATGCCACACAGCTCGTGAAACAATGGACATATTGAAGGATGAATTTGGTGAGCAACTTATCTCACGAAATGGCCCTGTAAGTTGGCCACCAAGATCATGCGATTTAACGCCCCTTGATTATTTTTTGTGGGGTTATGTAAAGTCGTTAGTCTATGTGGGCAAGCCGAACACGATTAAAGCCTTACAGGATAACATAACACGCGTGATTCGTGGAATACAGGCAGAAATGCTCGAAAAAGTGACGCAAAATTGGACCTTCCGAATAGACCATTTGAAACGGAGCCACGGACAACATTTACATGAAGTTATTTTTAAAACGTGAATGGCAAAGACCAATTTATCGATTACACTAAAAAATTTGATTCTGTGATGCAATTTTGAGTGAATTATTCGATTTTTAAAAAAACTACGCTTAAAAAATCACCCGATATTATGGCTGATCTCTACTATCCTGCAGCTAATCTGAGTATTGACGAGTCTATGGTTCTATGGAGAGGTAGATTAGTTTTCCGGCAGTATATCAAAAATAAAAAACACAAATGCGGCGTAAAATTATACGAACTATGCGAGTCTTCAGGGATAGTCATGAAAATTCGTGTTTATAAAGGGAAAAGTGAAAGACCACCACCTGGCGTTCTGCACAGCACGGAAGTTATTCTAGATCTAATGGAAGGATATTTAGAAAAAGGCCACACAATATACGCAGACAATTTTTATAACTCCCCGGATTTGACCAGGGGTCTTAGCGAAAGAAAGACATACCTGGGCTGATTGATAACTGGCCGAAACGACAAACTTAAAAAAATGATACGCAAAAAAGGAATATTACATTATATTCTGGCATCTTTTTGAAAATAGAACGCCAAATTTGAATTTAATCGAACTGATGGAATTTGTTTGAGAGGACGTAGAACTTTCTCTGTCGTACATTTTCTTAACAATAGAAAGAAACGAAATTCGTGCGGTGATAAAGTTTTACATTTTAAAAGAGAAAACAGCAACCCAGATTAAAACCAAGCTAGACAGTGTTTAAGGTAATTCTGCTCCTGCATTGAGTACAATTCACACCTGGGTAACTGATTTTTAACGTGGAAGACAGAGCTGCGAAGACGCCCACAGGTCTGGCCGTCCAAATGAATTCACGAATCCGGACATGATCAAAAAAATTCACAAAATTGTATTGAATGATCGGCGCTTAAAGTTGCGAGAGATAGCAGAGATGGTGAGCATTTCATCTGAACGCGTTTTTAATATTTTGCACCAACATTTGGGAATTAAAAAGCTTTGCGCGCGATGGGTGCCGCGTTTGCTCACTGTAGACCAAAAACAACGTCGAGTGGACGATTCATCGGAGTGTTTGGCGCTGTTTAACCGAGATCCTAATAAGTTTTTGCGGCGTTATTTAACAGTCGATGAAACCTGGATACATCATTATACTCCCGAGACAAAAGAACAATCTAAGCAGTGGACTGAGAGCGGAAAACCTGCGCCGGAGAAAGCAAACACGGTTTTGTCGGCCGGCAAAGTAATGGCGACTGTTTTTTGGGATGCTCGAGGGATTATTTTAGTGGATTATCTGCAAAAAGGAAAACAATAAATGGAGAGTACTACGCAAGCTTGCTGCAAAAATTAAGTGAAGAAATCCAGAAGAAACGACCACATTTGGCCAAGAAAAAAATTTTGTTCCACCATGACAACGCACCTGCACACACGTCAATGGTTGCAGTCGCCAAACTCCATGAATTGCGGTTCGAATTGCTACCGCATCCACCCTATTCCCCGCATCTGGCCCCGTGCGACTTCCACTTATTCCCAAACCTGAAGAAATGGTTAGGTGGCCAGAGATTTTCATCAAATGAAGAAGTCATTGTTGCCGTGGACGAGTATTTTGAGGGGTTGGAGAAAACATTTTATCAAACTGGTGTAACGGCATTGGAGAAGCGCTGGACTAAATGCATCGAGGTAGAAGGAAACTACGTTGAGAAATAAATTTATTTTAAATAGATTTTTGAAGTTTTTCTTTGCCGTTTCGGAAACTTATCAATCAGCCCTTGTATATATGTGGGACACTTCGAAAAATGCGCAAGAATCTTCCAAGGATGTTACCAACGCCAAGCTGAAGCGTGGAGAGTTAGCTGCGAAAAGTTGTAACGATATCACTGTTTGTAAATGGAAGGAGAAACGTGACGTTCTGGTGATTTCAAATAAACACCAACTTCAGCTTGTGAACGTTAGGAACAGAACGGTCTCACTAAAACCTAACATTGTTGCGGACTATAATATAGGCATGTCTGGTATTGACAGAGGGGACCAGAGGGTCTCATGTTATTCTTGCCTCAGAAAGACACTCAGATGGCACAAAAATTGAGCACTGCACATTTTTGAGGTTTACGTACAAAACGCGCATAGGTTGCTACGTTTGAAAGACCGGACATCCAAAACGGCTACGGATCTTGAAGTTTCGGGAAGATTTTGTAAAATATCTACTGGGACTGAACTGTGGCGATACTACTCCCACAGCTGCAGAAGCACCTGGACCACAAACACCGCCAGTACAGCCCGAACAAGTTCAAGCAGACCCATCGCCGTTGCTGCCTGAGCCCTCTGTACCACCTGCATCGCCGGCCGTTCATAAAATCTGATTTTTAGTACTTAGAAAAGCTCCCACCTACTAAGGCTGTTCCAGCGAAGCCTTGTCGTGTCTGCACCAAAAATAAAAAACGAAAGGAGTCATCTTTCGTATGTGCCACTTGTCCGGAAAAGCCTGCCTTGTGTGTTGTAAACTATTTCTACACCTACCACACTGATCCTCGTTTTGCATAATTTTATATAAAAATTCTATTGATGAACTTAGATGTTTCTGTTTTTTTATATATATATATAGTTATCGATCTCTTTAGTTATAAAACAAATTTTTGATCTCATTATAAAAATGTACTTTGGGCCTTCAAAGTGCCTTATAATTTTTGTGATTAGAATAGTTTTAAAATAATAAAGTTACTTTTTTTCCATGTCATGTCTTATTTGCGATGCCAACGAACCTAAAAACGTCCTTTCCAGGAGGCCTAATAATGCAAATACCCATTTAAATTGTAAGAAAGTGCTACGTTGTATTACGTATTTGGCCCCTAGCATTACTAGTGCCTACACAATATTGCGTAGTTGGCATTCAATGTGTTAAGCAGCTTTGATTTTTTTTAATTAAAAAATATTATAAAAAATGTATTTTTATTTAAAAGTATCCTACTACCAACTGTCATCTTTTAAATCAACCATTTAGTGTAAATTTGAATAACTTAAACTGGTAGGGTATATTGAAACAGGGTCCTAAGACTAAGGATCCTTAGTCTTTTTCTATGAAAATTAACTCCATAATACTTATAAAGCACTTCACCCTATTTTACGAGTTAGAGGACCCAATAACAGTGTAGTGTAATAGTCGTTTTAGCTCTATCCTTATGAAGAATTGTGTTTGATTGCGCTAATTCATTATTTTTTGGGTGTCTTTTCATCCATATTTCTATAGACTCATGCAGTACCAAATGTTGATTATCCTTCTTTTCCTTTTCTTTCAAGTGACATTGGTGTGTAACTAATGTCTTTTATCCTGGTATTGTTTTGAAAGCCGACTGTTAGTTGTGCTCTATTATCTTTTATACAACCACTGTAAAAGGTTTCATACCATATCCTTCTATAACAATTATTGAACTGTCTAGTCTCTTATACGTTTTTACCTCGCGATGTGAGAAATCGGTATGTCGCTTAGGTTATTTATCCTTTAATATTTAATTTTATCATTTGTATCTTATGCCATATTTTCTCATTGGAAAATTAAAAGCTATTGTTATAAGCGACAAAAACCACTTTAAATAGCGTTAAATCATTGAAACTAAAAATACCAGTAACTGCTCCATTTTTTCTGATTTCATAACTGTTTTAGTTTTCACGATATCTAAATAAATGACAAAAATACATCAGTTTTTCTAACAATAAAAACTTTGAACTATTATATAATATATATATCGTCGGTTAAAAGGAAATAGGGTATAAACGACAAAAAATTAAATGTTCAGGAGAGCCGTTATAATAATTTGTTTTGCCACGCCAGGCACAAAAGTTTGTTAAAAAGACCTCCGCACGGAAAAGACCCCCCAGGGGGTCGCGACCCACAGGTTCAACCACAGGAGCAGTGGTCAGCATTAAAACTTTTTTTTTCAAAATGAGTTTTTAAGGAATAAGAATGCAAATGCTACTTGTCAATTTATATTTCAACTTAACAGCGACGAGTCAAAACTTTATGTTTACTTTTTAGATTTTATATTACCCATAACTACAAAATTTAATGTTCTTTTTCAAAGTGATCAGACACTTATTCATAAAATTGAAACAGACATACAAAATATGATGAGTTCCATTTTGAGTTGCTTTATGAAGATAAATTATATAAAAACTACTTCGCTTCAGTCAATAGATCCAAGTTCAAGAATGCGTTTCCTTCCTATACAAAACATCATTAGAAGATGTAATAATATCAGAATCATTAAAACATAATTTCGAATGAGATCTAAAATCAAAGAATTCCTTAACAGATGTCAATCATATAACAGGATGTTCAAATGAGATCTAAAATCAAAGAATTCCTTAACAGATGTCAATCATTTTTGATCGAGCTGAGTAACCAATTTCTGCAAAGACTGCCTGTACGAGATAATTTTTTGCAGGATTTGTCGTTCATCGATCCCCAAAAAGCAGTGTATGGTGAATTTCGAACTCTCATAAGAATACTCCAAAGGAAAATTACAACTTAGTTGCAACAGAAAACATGCAAATTGTTGACAATTAATATAGGGAATCAAAATTACGATGTTTCCGTGTCTAATTTATTGTCAACTTCTAGTTCAATGTGTGAAACTTTTATAGTGGATAAAGAATGATGCGTCAAGTTGGCCGGTATATCCAATAAAACTACTTGCCTACGAAATGAAACCTTATATCATAAGCTTCAATTTTTATTATGGACAGAACACGGTAAGCTACCGGAGAAAAAAGATATCACACCTGACAATATAGGACTGCCTATGGAACAAAAAAATAACTACCTGAGAATAACAATGTTGCACCCCCCGCTCAGCCCTTCCCGCTCCGCACCGCAGCGGTTCCACTGACCGGTTTTTAAATAGTTGCCAGTCGTTATTTGCTCGTTGCTTGCCTACGTCCTATTATCGGTATCATCAGTTAATGCGACTTTTTGACCTTGGCTATCGTAAACGGACTCTTGATAACAACTTGTGATTTGGTACTTATGTTTACTTCTTAAACCTACGATTGTGGCTGTGTATACTGGACTCGATTGCTCCTGCTGTGAACTTTTTAATTCATTTCAAAATGGAACAAATAAACCGGCGATGTGTTTTATGTCCTCGATCTATATATCGAGCTGTACAGCGACATGTTTTAGGAGAAAACATTCTCCAACAACCAGAGTTTGGCAGAGTATATTCAACAACAAGCTATGGAACAAGTAAGTACAAACACAATATACATATATATATATATATATATATATATATATATATATATATATATATATATATATATATATATAGATTATAGTTTGTTAACTTTTTGAGTTTGATGCCCCTTTTATGTAGGCGAAATGTGTAACCAAATGTTACCTAAGGCTTTGCTGAATCCTTTTGGGATTATGAGCGTGATAGTGATGCATTTATGTATGTATTTTAGGGGCCGTTTCCACGCATAGCACACACTATCTCTTACGCCTTATTTGATATTTTTTCTTGCCTTAATGTTAAATTCGTACATTTTCAGATCGAATTCAATAACGAGCGGGCTATTTGTCATCGCTGTTGGCAAAGAGCAGTCAATCATATTAGAATTCAACAAGAAGCACTTGTTCCTGTACCTAACCCGGAACCAGATGAACAACCCGTACAAGAAAGTATTAACGTTCTAGAATATAGAAGAGCTCCTAACAGGGGTGATCATTGTATTTTTAATTATTGTAATAATCCAACACGTTTACTATGTGATATACACATAGTGTCAAAGTACATAATATGCTATGTGATTTTAATTTGTATGTTCCAAGTAATGCCAGAGTATGTATAGAACATTTACAAAACAATAATTTTTTTTTTTTTTTTGCTGTTTATTTATCAATAAAAAAAATACAAAAACATTACATTTCGGCGCAATATAACCTTGTACAAGTTTTACCATACGCCGTCCAGTCGTCGCTTCACATTTAACAATAAAATGAATTTACACAAGTAATTATTGTACATTATAATTCAGGTGTGTAGTGGTGTACATAGGTGTGTGAGACATGATCATGAGCGTGCGTTGCGCGCGCTGCACTGCGTAGTGAGTACTGACGCGCGCCCGGCGCACTCAGCACAGGCATAAAACCTGTTATTATAACACCATATACAGGCTGTTAGTAAAATACTGGATTGAATAGATTAAATAATGTCTTATTATACTTTTATATTACTCAGTTTGCGATGTTAAGTTATTTAATATATAATTTTTTAATTTTGATTTTATGTTCTTTGGGGTTAGGCTATTTTTAAGATCTGGATTTAAATTATTAATTAGTTGGGGAATTACACATTCGAGACAATTTTTACCATATAAATTTGAGAAACGAGGAACATTTAACTTTACAAGAGAGGCGCTACGTGTATTGTAGGAACTCTCTTTTACTACTTGGATGTTACTATTGAAGTATTGTTCAACTAGTAGTCGATATTTCAATTTGTCATGTATGGGAATGATTTTACAATTATGAAACAGACCACTATCGTTATTATGGAATTTCAATTTAATTTTATGGGGAACAATCTTTTTTAGTATTCTTAGTTGTAGTTGATAAATTGTATTTAGATGAGAACGTGAAGTTAGTCCGTAGGAGCTTAAGCCGTAATCGATAATAGAATCACCTAGTGCATTATACAGAGTCAATAAGTTTTTGTAAGAAATTTTCCACCTAATGATAGAAAATTTGGCCAAAATAGCCCTTAGCTTCATACAAACACCGTTAATGTGCTCAGTCCATTTTAAGCGATCATCAATGGTCAGTCCGAGGTATTTAAAAGTTTTAACTACTTCAATGACATGGCAAGTCAAGTCAATTGGAGTGACTTGATTAATCACTGTAACATGGTTCAACAATTCAACGCAGAGCAGTTTACAGATGTATGCAATATTTTAAAATGTGCTATTACCTCGAGACTTTCTTTCGACGTAATAAATGGGTTAACTGATGAGGAACTACATTTTTGGGTCGGTTTAAATAATGATCAATTCAATGAAATATTACGGGAAACACCATCTCTGGGTGAAGGAAATAATCGTCCTCGGACTATTCTTGGTGTTTATTTGTCAAAATTAAGATCAGGCGAATCAAATGAACGACTAAGTACGTTATTCAATATGTCTCGTCACACATTAGAGCGTAAACTATCAATCCCAAGAGAGTCCTTAATAGAGTAAGATCCTAGTGCCGCCAGACCTACGTCATTTTAGCAAAGCTAAAATTTCCATGATTTATAGTCTAGTATGTAGTCAGGGCCGTGCCTGACGGGCGTTCATTGCGTGCACCGCACGCAGGCGGCCGAAATTAAGAGGCGGCCAAATCGTTACAAGTTGTTTACTGGGCAAAAATACATTCGGTTTGTTTTCATTAAGATACGAAGTAAAAACAGTTTCTCTAATCTAATCTATCTAAAAAGAGCTTCTCAGAAATAAGAAATGTATAAAAACTGATTATGTCGTTGTAGTATTTATATACCTAGTCATGCAGCGAATCCGAATTTTTTCGAACATTGCACGAGCGAAGAGCCGAAATAGTTTTTTCAATTGACCGGCGTCGCGTAAGCGGTCTTATTCGTCTTATTAGTCGTATTAGTCTATAGACTAGCGAGGATAAATCGTTTTTTGTGTCCTGTGTGTGATCCGATATTATTAAAGTCTTTAATTTAACACAGGGGTCGGCGCGACCGTGCACGATCGAGCTGATTTTCGAAAAGCTCCGCCTCCCACCACCCCCTTACGTTCTCACTTCCGCGCGATACCTACAAGCCTCCAGAGCCTCAAGAGTGTACTCTTAACGTAGAGTAACGCGGGGCCTTCATATTACGAAAATATTATCAAAATTACAAAAATTTCATTCAATTATTTTAAAGCAAAATCTAAAATTTAAAAATCAATAGTTTAAAATTTAAAACTGAATAATTTTCTAAAAGCAATTGAAATGATAGGAAAATTTGATGATGTTATGGCAGATCACATAAATCGCATTCAACAATCAGTTGCTTTAAAGAACCATATGCCACATTATGCGGGAAATCGCTTCCAAAATGAAATAATTAGTATCCTTGCAGCGCAAATTCAAAAATATATTTTGTCAGCAATAAAAGACGCCAAATATTTTTCAGTAATTTTGGATTGTACGCCGGACATGGGACATGTCGAGCAAATTACAATAATTTTGAGATATGTGCATATTCAAAATGACGAAGTAGAAGTGAGAGAAAATTTCGTTGGTTTTTCTCCAGCTCAAAAAAGTACTGGAGAAGCTTTTTACGACTTTTTAATTGAAAAATTAAGCTCTCTTAAATTAAATGTTAACGATATGAGAGGCCAGGGGTATGATAATGGATCAAATATGGCTGGAAAACATATTGGATTGCAGAAACGAATTTTGGACAATTATCCACGAGCTTTGTTTATGCCATGCAACGCGCATACATTAAATTTGGTCGTCAATGATGCAGCGAAAGTTTCTTTTTCAACTGTGGATTTTTTTAGTAATGTGTCAGCAATATACAATTACTTTTCCGGATCACCTTTTCGATGGCAAATTTTAAAAAAACATGTAAAATCGTTAACAGTAAAACAAGTTAGCGTAACCCGGTGGGAATCAAGGATTAAGGCGATTAGACCACTGCGTCATGAATTAGGTGAAATTTATGACAGCCTAATAGAACTAGCGGAAGAATGTTCAACACCAATAGGTCAACATGAAGCTAAATGTTTGGCAATGAAAATTAAATCGTACAAATTTATTTGTTCCACAGTAATATGGTACGAAATCTTAGAAAAAGTAAATATTATTAGTAAAATGATGCAGACCGTTTCTTGGAATCTTACTTCATGTGCTGAATCTATTAATAATATTTTAATTTTTTTCCAAAGTATTAGAAATGATGAAAATTTCGAAAAGTATTTGAAAATTGCTGATGAATTATGTGAATCACTTGAAATACAACCGGAATTTCCTGTTGAAATTAATCTACGTCGACGCCATAAGCGAAAACAATTTGACTATGAAGGAGATGAGGATATTCAGTTAACTGCTAAAGAAAATTTCAAAATTAATTTTTTCTATGTAATATTGGATACAGCCATTTCATCTGTTACTACCCGATTTGAAACATTATCCAATTTCGAACAGTCTTTCGGATTTTTATATAAATTTGTTGAAATAGGAGAGGACGACATAAAAAAAAGTTGCTTCGACTTTCATAATAAATTCAAGGATGGCGAATCGTGCGACATAAACGGAGCAGAATTATACGAAGAGTTAAACCCGAAGAACTCCTAAAGTATTTGTACAAACACAATTTACAAAATTCATTTCCAAATGTATCTACAAGCTTAAAACTATTATTGACCATGCCTGTATCAGTTGCGTCTGGAGAACGTAGTTTTTCTAAATTGAAAATCATAAAAAATTACCTACGTACTTCCATGACGCAAGAACGTATGAGCAATCTTTCAATTATCGCGATTGAAAGTGAAATTGCTGAATCTTTAAATATTCACGAAGCAATTGACGATTTTGTCAGTAAAAAATCCCGTAGGATTAACTTTTAATATGTACTTTATTTAATAATTGCTTCGTGAAGATTCAGCAATTTCACTTTCAATCGCGATAATTGAAAGATTGAAAGATTTCCCTAATTAACCGGTAACCTAACCGAAATAATTTTATGAAACCGGTTAATTAACCAAAAACCTTTACTATTTTCAATATCAATAAATAATACGTAAGATTTGATTTTTTAAAATCAAATAATTTTAAATTGTCACTGAGCGACACCTAGGATTTTAAATTATCGTATTCCTATGTTCTTTATGTTTGATAATTTTGTCTGTGATTATAATACCAATACCATAATTACTTTTTTTCATGTTATTATTAAAGTAAGTAAATTAATTCTATTTTGTATACCTCCCAAGTTGCAAGTCAGCCCAGATCTGCCATTGGCCACTGAGCTTTGTTATCCTAATATGTTAGTATAGATTTAAGGGTTATTCCTTGTTCTTTATGTTTGATAATTTTGTCTGTGATTATAAAACCAATACCATAATTTTTTTCATGTTATTATTTTTGTTTAAATTTTAAATAAAAAAATGTTTATTTTGTGCATTTTTTTTTCTTAAATTTCATCCAAACATATAAATCTCATAAAACCGGTTTTTAGCCGGTTTTTCTTTTCAGAAACCGGTTTTGGGAACAAAACCAATATTTTTTTTCGTTCTCGATTTCGGTTAACCAAAAACTGATTTTTTTCCCGGTTTGATGCCCTGTGTATAATAATAAACATTAAAAATTAAAGTAGTTTTTTTTAATGTTATCCTGGGGGCGGCCATACAGACTGGCACGCAGGCGGCCATATACGCAGGCACGGCCCTGTATGTAGTTAGGAGAGTATACGTACTTACTAGCTCGAAAGCGGGGCCCTTTCACAGGTAGCGCGAACTAAAGGTGTTTCAAAACTGTACTCACCTACGTTAAAGTAGAAAGGCTCATATTTAAATATATTTTTGACAATATTATCAAAAATAGATAATCGTTATTGCCAGACCGTTTCTGTGGGCCATTACTTCCGCCAGACGTTATAAAGATTGTTTAAAAATTAGGTAAACTACGTCATTTTAGCAAGCCTAAATTTTACATATGGGTGAATATACAAAAATTGGGTAACTCAATGTCATCACCCAATATATACAAAGTCTTATTATATTTTATTGAAATTACAATTTATTTTGAAACAATGAAAAGTCCTTTATTTAGTCACCCAATTTCAGTTCTTCATTTTAAATACAAGTTAAAAAAAAAACAAAATTAATACTTAAAACGTCAGTCCTTTGGCATGTCACAATCCCGAAAACCAACAATCAAGTGACTATCCATGAAACATTATCATTGATTTAAGAAAACTTACTAATTTACTACAATCTGTGATGTACATAGTATTATATAGGGTAAGGATGCCTATTATGAGATAGGCGCCAAATATGAGATAGCTAGGTATTGGTCCAACTATTCACTTCAGCCATTTGGCGCTAGTGTCGCTCGAATCGACACAGCAACAGCGCTAAACGTCTGCCAGTGCGCGCCGGCCACCGGCGATCTAAGAACGTGTGCGTGCAGGTTATTACATTATCGTAAAACCAAATATTTTTCATCAAATGTTTACGAGGTATGTAACAACTTTATTATAACGTTAAAAGCTTTTAATATATATATGTAACCTATATGATCAATTTTAAGATGCAAATGCAATTTTATTATGTTTTCTTTTTGAAACAAAAAAATAGGTATCTATTTTGTAAAACTGTTGTTTTCCTAATATGAGATATGCTGGGGTTCCTAAAATGAGATATCTCATATTATGGTACACAAAAATAGCAATTATTAAAGGTGTTTGTTTTAACCCTATATTTTTTATTTTAGATGCCTCCCATCAAAAGGAAGACCTGGGACCACGCTGCCATGATACGGGCTGTGAATGCAGTGCGAAGAAATGAAATGGGTTACTTAAGAGCTGCAAAACAATTTGGTGTTCCTAAGGGTACCCTTGAGCGTTATGTGAAAAAGGATGTCCTTGCAGAAGATCTTGTCCAGGTTAGTATGGGGAGACGACCAGCTTTATTTATTGGTTTAGAAGCCGAGCTGGAAAGATATTGCAAAGAAATGGATAGACGATTTTATGGCTTACGTCTGCAGGATATCAAATACATGGCGTTTCAATTGGCTATTAAGAACAATCTAAGGCATCCTTTTAGTGTGACTAAAGCTTCTGCTGGTAAAAAATGGCTACGCGGATTTTTGAGGAGACATCCTACATTATCAATCAGGACACCTGAAGCAGTATCTGCCGCCAGAGTAAAGGGATTTAATCCAGTTGCAGTCGCTAACTTTTTTGATTTATATGAGCCTGAACTTGATAAGATAAAATCCGCTCCACACAGGGTCTACAACGTTGACGAAACAGGAATAACAGTAGTTCAACATAAACGTTCCAAAGTTGTCAGTATGAAAGGCAAAAAACAGGTCGGTGCGTTGACATCCCTGGAAAGAGGAAAACTCATGACCATAGTGACCTGTATGAATGCTTGTGGTACCTACGTGCCACCATTAATCGTTTTTCCAAGGAAAAATATGGCTCAAGAGCTAATGGATGGTGCACCAGCAGGTTCAATTGGCGATTGTCATCCCTCAGGCTGGATCCAGACGCACCTATTCACTAAGTGATTTCAGCATTTTATCAACTTTACAAAGCCAAGTAAAGATGATCCAATTTTATTGGTTTTAGATGGCCACTACACACATACACGAAACATCGATGTGATTAATTTAGCTAGAGACAACAACGTGATAATTGTTTGCTTGCCACCACATTGCACGCATAAAATACAGCCAATGGATGTGGCATTTATGAAGCCACTAAAAGCTTATTATTCCCAAGAAATTGAAACTTGGCTGCGTAATAATCCAGGACGTACACTAACAAACAAATATGTAGCACGATTGTTTGGCACCGCTTATGAAAAAGCTGCTACTATGACCAACTCCGTAAATGGTTTTCGCAAAACTGGGTTGTTTCCCTGCAATCGACATATTTTTACAGACGAAGAGTTTTCAATCTTTGATGAAGATGATCAAGAGCAAGAGTTATTAAATGCACAGATAAATGACGAGAACGCAAATCCGGGGAACACAAGCTGTGTGCCTCCTTCGATTGAAAACCGATTAGAGCCAACTGAAGTGTTATGCAATAGCGAAATTTCAAATCAAAATCAGAGAGAGAAAAGCGGTTTAGAAAATGAAAATCCTCCTGATGAGCGTCAAGGATGGGCATCATCAAGAGCTAGTGTTTATGATAATCCAGTACCTAGTACATCGTCTTGTGTCTCCCCCTTTGCACTTAACCCAGTGCCCAGGCTCCCTAAGAACAATTCTTCTTCTAAGAAAACTCGAACTGGAGCAGCTTCTATAATTACGGGTTCTCCGTATAAGAATTCTCTAGTAAAATCCCTAAATAAAAAGCACGAAAAAGAAAATAAGAAAGGACAGAAGAAACAATCAAATAAAAAACAGCAGACAAAGAAAAACAAAGCTTTTAAAAAGAAAAAAGTTGAAGAAGTTAGTTCCAGTTCCGAAGACGATGATATGCCTGAACTCGCAGATGACAGTGGTGATGAATATGATGCTGAATGTCCCTACTGCAGCGGAAACTTTTCACAAGATACAAGAGGAGAAAAATGGGCTAAATGTCAAGTGTGTTTTAAATGGGCTCATGAGGATTGTGGAGATGTAGCATCGAATCAATTTTTGTGTTCTTTATGTTTAGATATGTAAGACTGATATGTAATGGTAAGACTTACAATATTTTAGAAGAGATTTTTATTTTTGTTACTATCGAATACGTGTTTATAACTATTCTGTTGATATTTTTATACACAATGCTAATTATGATTATGATAAGTTAGCATTGCTCAAATCTTTGTTAAGTGTAACTTAAGTATAAACAATAATTATTATAAACTCGTTTTTTATTTATTAAAGTACCAATTAAGACTGATGGTTGTCTATAATATTATTAATTAATAAGTTACAATAAAAACGCGATTATAATGACATTAATATTGTTTTTATTTGTTTACCCCTAAAACTTTAAGGTAACCTAACATGAGATACTATCTTATATTAGGAACCCCTAATATCTCATATTAGGAGACCCTTTGCCTTAAGACTATTTTTCTGATATTTTTCACTTTTTACAGCACAGCCAGAAAAATATTATATTTAGCACTAAATAGCTATTACACATTGAAACTACATTAAATTTCCTATCTAAAACTATATATCTTAGAAAGCTTCAAATGTAACAGTTTTGTTTTTATAGTCAAAAATAGAAATGGTATCTCATAATAGGCATCCTTACCCTACTACAACTTTTATAATGCAATGTTCTCCACTTTATTTAAAAAAAAATAAGAAACTTTGTGTTTGTTTCATTCGTCAGTCCGTTGTGTGTTCTTTAAATTTGAAATTCGCGTCAAATATCACCGACTCAAGGTCAAATCCCTGTTTGAGTTTTAATGTTGGTAATGAAGTTAGTTGCGGACAGCACAATTTGACGGTCGCCATAACTATACCAGTGCTTGGGTTGTGTTTGTCGTCTATACACATGCTAAGCCAGTCAAAATTTCAGTCCTGTGGTGAGTCGTTATTTTCTTGTTAATCTGAGGTTTATTTTAATTTATACATAGTTAACTATGATATAGTAAAATGTGGTTTGTTGATATTTAAAATTACCAAAAAAAACATTAGTTCTGATTATAACCTGAAATTATGTCTTTTTCGTCAGTCCGTTGGCGTCAGTCCTTTGTCAGGTATCGCGCTAGAGGACTGACGTGTTTCCACAGTACTGATGTTTTTTTGTTTTGGAGCACTTTTATCTTAATTGCTACCGTGTATAAGCATTTCTATTTTATATTTCAGTTTAAAACATCATGCGGCACGCTAAAAGCAAATTGACTACGGAAGAAATATTTTAAAAAAAGACAAACCGAAAAGGCTCGCTTGGCCAGAATTATAAGTGACCCCATTAAATTTGCGGAATACAAAGAAAAACAAAAACTTCAGTACTTAAGGAAAAAAGAAAAAGGATAAAGAAAAAATGTTGAATACAGGATAAATTATTCATTAAACTACAGGCAAAGAAAACAGCTATTGAAACAAACCACTAATAATTTTATACGGCAGAATACTCCTCTACCAACTGACGACGAAATACGACCCATAGTTAATGAAGCAATCAGACCTGTTATTAACGAAGACCAAAGAGCAAAAAAAGCTAAAAGGAGAAGTGAAAGACAGAGAAAATCTAGAAACAGGGAAATAAAAAAGATGAAGGTTATAGTTTCAAAGCTTAAAACTTAACTAAATACTCAGCGTCAAAAATATAAACGAGTCAAAAAGCAGCTAAAAAAAGTAGTAAAATCTGTTGAAAAAACGCCAAAGACCAGAATTGAAGACATGAGTGAAGATATAACTAAAAAGAAAGAATAAGTGAAGAAGGCCCTTTTTGGGGAAGTTATTAAAACACAATTAGAAGAAAACTACAATAAACAAAGACTCATGAAGAAAGAAAAATAATTAAAACAAGTTATATCTGGAAATGTAGTAGACAAATACAAACTGTGGAGGATAAAGAACAAAGCAGTCACCTATAAAAAAACTGGAAAGTATTTTCTCCCAGTATTACATATTAATAATGATTTTAATTGTTACTAAGTGATTTTAATACTTAAAAGTCATGTGCCATTATTAAAACTAAGAGATTTGTACTAATTTCTATTAAATTTCATTATAATTCTTACAAAATGTAAGAATTATAATATGTGTATTTTATCAGTACTATGTTACCCTCATCAGTCCCCTGGCAGTAAAATTCAGAAAATTTTAAATATCTCACAATCTACTTAAAAAAGTGACTGGCCCGATTTGGAACAATATATTCATTAGATTAGCCTTCATATACCCCCGAATTTGTAATAATTTGATTTAATAAGTATAGTAAACAAAATATCCCATTACCCAACTTTTGTATATTGACCCATATATAACTACGTGGTACTATTTCCAGACTTTTTGTAAGCAGCCAGACCAATCCAATGGGCCAATTATTCTCCCAGACACCTCAAAGTTTCCCTGTGAGTGCGAGCGTGAGGGCGTTATTCGTGCGCTTTAATTCGAGTGAGAACACTATATGTGTTTAGCGTTAGCGCATTGTTGTCATAGTTTGTCAAAAAGGGACACTAAATACACAGAAGAGCGTTGTTGCCATAGTTACGTTACCTGTCTCTTTTGCCGGGGTCTATTTTTGTGAAAGATTATTTAGTATATGTTCGCGCAGCTGCTGTAACGTTTGTAACGCGAGTTATTAGTTTCAAAATTATAATATTTGAAGTGTTTGTGAAGATATAATGGCCAATTTATTAAATTGTGTTTATTGTCATAAGTCTGATGGACATTTAATATTATTTACTGAAGATAGATTGAAACATTGTCAAAATATTTTATGCTTAGAAAAGAACACAACTTAAAATTCAAAGATATTCTGCCTGTTGTTATTTGAATGTGGTTACCACAGAGAGTGTTATAAGTCATTTACAGGTTTAATGAAAAAATATAAGTCAAAATCAACTACAACAAAACTTGATTTAAAAGATTCGTCCTCGTGTACTACAGGAAATCAGTGTACTGCGTCTTCATCTACATTCAACATAGAGTACAGAACCACAGCCATCCGTTGTACAGTCATCCTATCCAGTAAATATTATTTTACCTGATCACAGTACAATACCTGATGACACTTCTATACCTGAGTTGTCTAAACCTTCACCATCCACTTCTCATGAAAACATCATACAATTAGAAAACTTGAATTTAGTTGAAACTGATGTTTCAATGGAAAGTAATGTAGGCAGTGGAACTGCAAACATTATTTGTATTTTTTGTGACCAAAAGACAAAAAAACATCGTAATAAAAGACAGCCTTTACATCGTACGGAGAAAGCAAAATTTCTATCAAGCATTTTACAAGAGAATGACAGCTCTCCTGATTTACTCCAAATAGTTGAAAATTGTGCCCAGTCTAACATTTTTTACCATCATATTTGTCAAGTAAACTTTACCAACAAAATGAAATCAAATAAAAAAGCAACAAAAGGAATTTGGCATGAAAATCGCCACAATCATCAGATAGCTTTTTCTGAGCAAGTTTATTTATTAAAGAAAATGTAATTGGCAAAGGAAGATGTTTCTTTTTAACTTATCTGCACAGATATTACCTCGAATTTTTAGAAAAAAATGAAGAAGACACCGAAAAAGTTTCATCACATTTTACACCGCAGCATTTAGAAGATAAAATAGTAAATCCATTCAGTAAAGAGGTAAAAATTTTTTTCATTCACAATAAAAAATTATTAGCACCAAAATACCTTAAAAGCATCGATTATCCATCATTTGAAAGTTTACAAGATGAAGACATTTTGCAAAAAGCTGCTTTGCTGTTAAGAAAATTAGTTAAGCAAATTCCGATTAAAAAATTACCTGAGAATATCACTGTGCAGAATTTGAAGGAGGGAGAAGTATCTGTGCCACAAGCTTTATCAGAATTTTATTTTACTCTTATCTCAGGCGGTAATCAGAAACGCAAAAAAGAACGCAAATGCATTCGTCAAGTGCATTTTTATTGTGAAGATGTAATATACAGCATCTACAACGGAAAAATAAAAACATCGAAACACATTGTTCTAGGATTGACTTTAAAAAGTTTAACTAGTAGCAGAAAAATTATAGATATTGTTCATAGATATGGACACTGCATTAGTTATCCAGGAATAGAAGAGTTGGAAACCGAAGCGTCATATACATCAATACAAAAATCAACTTTATGTCCTGAGACTATAAAAAAAACTCATAATCTTTGTACTGGTGTTGCCTATGACAATTTCGATCGTTTCGTTGAGACAGGAAGTGGTAAGGATACTTTGCATGATACTGTTGGCATTATTTATCAAAATTTAGATCAAGATAATCAAGATTTAACATAGTCATCAAATGTAATTTCTCCCAATGATGAAGAAGCTTCCGACTTAAAAAGAAGAAGACGAAGAACATTCGAAGCTATAACTGTAGGTGAAGTTCCTTACCCTAAGAAACCCAAAATGACAGATGCTCTGCAAGTGTCACTCCATGAGGTTCAAAATTTACAACCTGTCAATATGAAAGTATATAATACAATAGATATAATTTTGATGATTAGTCATGCCTTGCAAATACCAAAAGTTCCAATGTGGGTTGGTTTCAATAGTTTAATAAGTGACAATGATCATCCAAAACAAATAGTTAGTTATTTAACTCCAATCAATTCATCACCTACAAATACATCAGTAGTACTGGAAACTATGAAACGAAGTCAGCAAATTTGTCAAGACTTACAACAATCCTCGATCCAAGTTACTTACGATCTCGCTATTGCAAAAATAGCCTTACAAATTCAAGCAACTGAAAAGCCAACATTTGATAATCTGTTCATCCATCTTGGGCCGTTTCATATTATGATGGCTAAAGTTATAGGAAAATTTATAATAGATTCCGGATTACCTAATGTTAAGGTGCAAAGTAATTTACTGGCAATGGGATCATTAAATGGATTCCTTGAAGGGAAACACTTCAACAGGTGTAAAAGGCTGATCCTTTGGTGGCAATTGGACTGGAAGTTTTACATTTTAAGTCATTTTTAGAGATTAAAAATATTGTATTCACGGATCTAATGGTACAGGAACTTATTCGTCTAGGGACCTGTCCTATATCATCGTTTAAAATAGAAAATGAAGAACTTGATGAGTTATTAAATGATTATAACATTTATAAACAAGAGACCCTAAACGGCGAGCATGGCAAAACAGCACAGTTTTATTTAATCTATGTCCGCCTTGTACCTTATTATTTAACTTTGTCAAGAAGTATCCGCATAGGAGATTACGAACTGTTCAGATTTATACTGCCAAAAATCACTAATTTATTCTTCGTATGTAATCAACAAAACTATGCACGATGGGGAGTGAAATACCACACTAATTTAATGAACGTTGCCACAACTCATCCTGACATATTTGAGGAGTTTAAGAAAGGTTGCTTCGGCATTAAAAGAACTAATAAACCTTTCTCAAGTCAGCCGATTGACTTAGTATTAGAACAAACAATAAATGCAGATGCTGCCAGGAGACTTACAGGTAAGGAGATTGAAGAAAATAAATGTTTAATTAATCCGTAATTACATTAGTTTCTTTTTCAGAATGTATTTAAATATGTAGCTTCAAGTATTTATCTATAAAAAATAATTTGAATTTTGAACTGGGAAAAGATATTTGTAATTGTCCTTAATTCATAAAATCATTTAGGGTAAAAGTGGGATAGACGCCCTTGGAGGATAGACGCCGCACCTTAAAAAAAGAGAATTTAAAACCAAGTTCACGCTCTAGTACCAAGTTCCTCGGACAGATCTCGCCCCGCACAGCTCAGTCCGCGCACGCGCTTCGACAAGACTGCACGTGTCGCCGCTTGAGTTAAAAAAACGTTGCAAAATTTTATCGCGCTTGCATGATTCTTGTGACAGTGACATTTTGACGTGTTCAGAACTTTCGTTTTCGAAGGTAAGTTTTAAGTGTGTATTGTTATTTAAATAGTATGTATCATTTATATTTATGGTGTGTTTATAAAATTACGAAATTATTTAAGTATTTTTATTTATTTGCTGGGGCGTCTATCCCTACTAAAAAGGATAGAGGCCCCACTATTGACTGAGTATAGACGCCCTTAGAGGCATATATCCTCTATGACTTATTCACAGGTACTTAGGCTATAGGTAAGATTTTTTTAAATAACGTACCTATCTAGTTAATATGCAACTTAGTAGGAAAATTGACTTTCCAGTTTATTTATGAGCTGTTTATACCTTTACATGTCGTACTTCACTGTACTTGTAAAAAATATTGCAGCGTATCACCTAATTTCATTTTTTATTTTAGACAAAATGCCGCGAAAATATAAAAGGAAAATAGGGGCACCCGTTCGTGCTGATTGGTATGAAGAAGCCCTTTGCAAAGCTTTTGGGGAAATGGATAAAGGCCAAGTCGGTGTAAATGAAATATCTCGTCGCTATGGTATTCCATCTCGAACTTTGAGGAGGCGATATGCTAAAAAAAACTGTGAAAAACTTACTTTGGGTAAGTAATAGAGAAATAAATTGCCCTAATCAAATCAATTTAGGCACTGTCTTCTTAGTTTGTTTTTTCATACTTGTCCTTTTTGAATCCTCAGTTTTTTTTCTGTATTTCTTATTAATTTCTTCTTTTTCAGGAAAACATCCCACACCGGACTTTGACAACGAGAAACGTCTCGTAGCGCACATACAAAAATTAGAAAAGGCAGGATTTCCCACAACACGACAGGATGTAAGAAGACTCGCTTTTGAATTTGCCGAGAAACTGGGTTTGGAAAATTCTTTTAACAAAGAGACACGTATGGCTGGTCAGCACTGACTCAAATCATTTCTTGAACGACACCCAGAACTCAGTATTCGCCAGGCAGAAGGTTTGTCTATTGCAAGGGCTCAAGGATTAAATCGAGATGAAGTAAACAAAATGTTTGAATTGTTGCTAAAAGTACTAACTGAAAATGATTTGATCGATAAACCTGATCGAATTTATAATACTGACGAAACTGGTGTTCAAATGAACAATAATCCTGGTAAAGTTATTGCTACTAAAGGTGCCAAAGTAGTAAATTCCATCACTTCTAGCGAAAAAGGTGAGACAATGTCAATTATAGCTTGCTGTAACGCTGTTGGCAACTATGTTCCTCCGGTGGTCATTATCAAGGGGGTCAATAAAAGACCAGAGTTCCAAGAGGGTCTTCCGCCCGGAGCCAACGTGTACATGAACAAAAAATCTGCCTACGCCAACTCAGAACTCTTTCAAAAGTGGCTGAAAGAACAGTTCGTGCCAATAAAACCACAGGGTAAGGTTTTGCTTATACTTGACGGGCATTCATCTCACACTACTGCTATTGATTTACTTGATTTATTTTTATTGAATTAGCACACGAAAATGACATCATATTGTTCTGTTTGCCAAGCCACACTACACAGGCTTTACAACCGCTTGACCGGAGTTTTTTTAAACCTTTCAAAACTTACTTCGCTTCAGAAACTAAAAATTGGATGTTGAGTCACAAAGATCGAAAAATAAATCGATACTTTGCTGGAAAATTAATAGGTAACGCATGGGCTCGCGCTGCTACCTCTTCTAATGATGGTTTCGTGCATGTGGTATTTTCCCGTACAATCCTTCTGCTATTCCCGACAGCTACTTTGCTATCTCTGATAACAGCTTTCAAAATCTAGATGAAGGAAACCTTGCTCAAGACCAACCAGTAGCAAGGGAACTCGACGCTAATGCTGATGTGAATTCATATTATGTTGAGCCCCAGCCTGGTCCATCGTCGTCAACTATCAATAGGGAGCGGGAGCCTGATTTCGGGTTCTTACTATATGAAGATCTTGCAGCGGACGCAATTATTATTCCCTTAGAAGGAAATATCAGTCCGTCCATCCTTTCTCAGAATCATAATGTTGAATCTGTAGAAGTCATAACTCCAGGTGAATATTATCTTAAAGAATGTTCACCGGTCCCAAAAATTCAAAATCTAGATGAAGGAAACCTTGCTCAAGACCAACCAGTGGCAAAGGAACTCGACGCTAATGCTGATGTGAATTCATATTATGTTGAGCCCCAGCCTGGTCCATCGTCGTCAACTATCAATAGGGAGCCTGAAACTGTAGAAGTCATAACTCCAAGTAAATATCTTAACGAATGTTCACCTATCCCGAAAATTCCTGTTCCATTATACAAAAGAGGCAAGCAAGGTGCTGCCGTTTTAAATTCAGAAGAACATATTAACTCTAAGAAAGCTAAGTTGAAAGGTAAATCTAAGAAGCAAACACCAGACAAACCTAGAAAACACAACCAAAAATCAGTTCCTAAAAAGAAAAGACCGAGGTTTAGCTCTGAAAGTGAACAAGAGTTCGATGAATCAGATTCTGACCAGACTGAATCTGATAAAGAAAATACTCAATGCAGAGAATGTTTCGATGACTATGCAAGTACCAAGTCCACGGCGGACTGGATTCAGTGCCTGATGTGTAAACTCTGGTTACACGAAGATTGCACTCTATATGGCGATTACTGTAATAGATGTGGACACAAGAAGAAGCTTGCAGCTCTAAAAGCTAACCTGGCCAAAGTGAATTCAAAGAATAAGTAACCTGGCCAAAGTAAACAGTATCTCTATATTTGTTGATTATTTGAAAATTTTGATTACTGTTATTTTTTTTTAGAAGAAAGCTTTGTTTTTTCCCAAAGAAGTCTTAAGGGACGGATTTGTTTTAAGTTTTATTATTCCTAAATTTAGTTCTGTAAAGTTTTAAATAATTTTTAATAGACGTTGTTAAGTTGCTAAGTTTACCCAAAGAATGATTGAAAGACTGAGCCATTTGTTCCTATAAAAGTGCCATTTACTTCAGTTTTACGGTATATTTGGATAAGAAAACCTTATAATATATTATTGCAACTAAGAAAGCAAATAAACATTTTATTTAATTTTCTACGATATTTTTTTTATTACGGAGGCATCTATCCCATTGTAGGGCATACTCATGTCGAAATTTTGCCAGGGGCAACTACCCCATACAGTAGGCGTCTATCCTCAAACAATAAGTTTTTTTTAGAGCCGGATATCTACAAATCTACGGTATGCATTGAATAATGATATGAGTAGATAGTAAGTATAAGGACTATAGTTGTTACAAATAGTTAACTCACTCGAATAGTGCTTTAAAAAAAAAGTTATAGTCAGCTCACAGAAAGTGGGGCATCTATCCCACTTTTACCCTAGTATCGAAATTTTATGTATATAAAGATGATTTTTATAAATTGTACAGTACCTACAACATAAAAAAAAATATATTACAAAATTTCAGGTATAACGCAATTTACTAATTCCATCTCAGCACGTCAGCGATGGGCTCGAAGCCATGACTTGAGATCAACGATAATCAGCTATGTATATGAAAAATTGGATTTACAAAAAGATCAAGATATTACAGCAGATTTGAACGATCATAATATCCAAAATAGTAATATGCAATTACAAATTTTTATGAATATCTTTCAACAATTTATTAATCCATTCGATGTAGGAGTACCTAAAAATGTTTTAATAAATATTTCAACTGGGAAGGCAGCATCAGCAGAGGTGGAAACATTTCTCCTTAATATTGAAGAACACGGAGAAGCTCTACGTAAAACGTTTATTGCAGAATGTGAGGCTGACATTAGTAGGTTTGAAAAAAGTATCAAAAGAACAAAATTGCAAAACTTTTCGCAAGATTATTCAAAAAAGAAAAAAAACAACAATTGGTGGTAAGATTCAAGAAGTACGCGTCCAAAGAGACTTATTTGGACGTATGCTTGGTATATCAATTAATCATAAAATTGATATTGCTAAAATTTTATCATATCCAATTACTTTTGTGCCGTTGTATATGTGCCATCTTGATGGTGCGATTTGCAAAACACCAAAATCTGCTTTGATGAAATGTTTAGACAAAGATATTGAACATAATCCACCACCGTACATTGATATTTTAATAATTGATGGATTTTTTATTCTTCACTCTATGAAAGATGTTCCGAAATCATTTGGGAATATTTCGAAGAAACTGTTGAGAATGGTAACACAAATAAATGCCTCAAGAATTGACGTTATTTTCGATCAATATTTCACCCCCTCCATAAAGGATTATGAAAGATCTATACGACAAGAATGTTCACAACTCGAATTCACTATAACTGGACCAGATCAAATTCGACCTGCCGATTTTTACAAAGAGATAAAAAATTCACACTTCAAACAGGCACTTGTTAACTTCTTAATTGTACATTGGGCTACAGATGAAATGGCACCTTTCATTGGCAATAAATTAATAAAAATTAATTTCATGGAATGCCATTCTTTCATTGTCATTAACAATAGAGTTGTATCTACTATTGATCAAAATTTATCGTGTCCACAGCATGAAGAGGCTGACACGAAAATTATTTATCATGTATGCAATATAGATACTCAGGAAAACATTGCAATCCGATGTTCTGATACTGATGTAACAGTTATAATGCTGGGTCACATGCATCGTTTGAAAGACATGAATTCACACGTCTGGGTACTTACAGGCACCGGGAACAATCAAAGATATGTTGATTTAACCAAGATCTATGGCCGTTTGGGACCGTTTCTATGTAGGAGCTTAATAGGCTTTCATGCAATAACAGGATGCGACTACAATCCTGCTTTTTTTAATAAAGGAAAGAAAAAACCATTCAAAATACTGCAAAGATGTCCAGAATATCAGCAAGCTTTTACGAAATTCGGTGAACTTGAATTATTCGTTGATAAAAAGAAAGAAGAAGATGTATTTGATGTAATACAGAAATTTATCTGCGAGTTATACAATATTTCAGGAATAATTGACGTAGATGCTGCTCGACTTCAACTTTTTATTAAGAAATATACAGTTGTCAATGTAAATGAAGAATTCAACCGGAACAATTTGAGAAATTTTGATGCAAGCAGTTTACCACCTTGCAAAAGTGAGCTATTACCAGATCCAGATTGATCCAGATACTTGCAATATAATTTGCTCGTCGAAACTGCTGCAGTTTCGACGAGCAAATTATATTGCAAGTATCTGGAACAATGCTCATGAGAAGCAACCTAGCACCCTCAGCCCTGAGAACAATGGGTGGATACTGAAAGATAGTCAGTATGATTTTAATTGGTTTGATGGTGATCAATTGCCCAGTTTTGTTAGCGACTCACTACAAAATGAATCAGGTATTTTACTTTCACATTAAATTATTTTTATATGTTGGTAGCTATTCGCTTATAGCTTATTCTAATGACGATGACCATGGTGAAGATGAATTGAATATTCAATATGAATGTGAATTTGATGAGGGAAGTAGAAACTCGAGCAACGAAGAGAATGGAGATGAATAACATAATAGATAATATTTTTTTAATCTTAATTTGTCAATTGTAACATTTTCAATTAAAATTTTAATAAAAAATAATACATACCTATTGCTTTAAATTTATTTGATCTAAATATCTGTGAATGATCATAACTATATTTATTTAAAATTTTAATCAAGCTCAATAAATAATATAACCATCATTTCAATTATCTGTATTATAAAGCCATGTAGTGTTCTCACTCGAATTAAAGCGCACGAATAACGCCCTCACGCTCGCACTCACAGGGAAACTTTGAGGTGTCTGGGAGAATAATTGGCCCATTGGATTGGTCTGGCTGCTTACAAAAAGTCTGGAAATAGTACCACGTAGTTATATATGTAAAATTTAGGCTTGCTAAAATGACGTAGTTTACCTAATTTTTAAACAATCTTTATAACGTCTGGCGGAAGTAATGGCCCACAGAAACGGTCTGGCAATATCGATTATCTATTTTTGATAATATTGTCAAAAATATATTTAAATATGAGCCTTTCTACTTTAACGTAGGTTGAAACCCCTTTAGTTCGCGCTACCTGTGAAAGGGCCCCGCTTTCGAGCTAGTAAGTACGCATACTCTCCTAACTACATACTAGACTATAAATCATGGAAATTTTAGTTTTGCTAAAATGACGTAGGTCTGGCGGCACTGGGATCTTGGACTATAATGACATTTGTTGACTTACATTTGGGGTTTAACCACATATCTAGAAATAGAATTCTCGAACGGAATTTATTTATACCGTAAAGCATTTTCGGAAATAACGAAAATACAAAAGCAATTATTATTTGTGACGGCACTTATGTTTACATTGAAAAAAGTTCGAATTTTCTTTTTCAACGACAGACCTATAGTTTACATAAGTGAGAATCTTTTAAAACCATTCTTGCTCGTATGTAGTGATGGATATATAATTGATGTGTTAGGCCCATATTCTGCCGTTACTTCGGATGCAACGATTATGGCAAACATAGTCAATAATGAAGACAGCCCCTTTCACTGGATTTTGGAGCAAGGCGATGCTCTAATTCTAGATCGAGGTTTTAGAGACAGTATACAAGCTCTTGAGGAATGTGGTTATGAAGCCCATATACCTCCCACTAAGGCAAGGGGCTCCTCTCAGCTAACGACAGATGAAGCGAATAAGTCACGATTAATAACTATTTGTCGTTGGGTGCTCAAAGCTATAAATGGGCGAATCAAACAATGTTTCAAACTTCTACGCCAGACGTACTTTAACAGAGCCCTTACGCATATGTGCACAGATTTTAAGATAGCTGCTAGTTGCATTTCATACAGTGTTTATCGACAATAACCGTGCTGCTGAGTTTGTGACCATAATTAATGAAAAAATAAACACGCCTAATGTATTATATGATTATGTAGAGTTAAAAAATCTGAATAGGCAGCGAGTAATGTTTTTAAGGATCGACTTCGACTCTTCGATCGACTCTTAGTAGATTTTCCACATTTGGTTGAGGAAGATATTATTATGTATGGATTAGGCACATATCATTTGAAATTATCAAAATCATACGTAGCGGAACACCTACGAGACAGTGTTTACGTTATGGAAGTTTGTAGGGAAGACAGATTACCTGACCTTCAAGACTGTAATATATTTTTAAACAATGTGTGGTTGCCTAGTGGACGAATTCAGTCCAGACATGTAAGAGCACGAACTTATTATTCTTATGTGCTCGTAGACCGTCAACAACAAGGGATCCTGCTTTAGTTCATCATTATTGTACGTGTTTGACAGGGCGGCGCACAATCGGTGCGTGTGCCCATATTATTTCAATAATATGGTATTTAGGCGTTGGTCGCCACAATGTATTAATTCCCCCGGCACTATATTTGGAAGACATCATTTTTGACGATGAATTTGTATAGACCATGGAAGTTGTAACTGTAATAAATGATTATTAAAAAATAAGTATTTATTTTGGTAGTATCACCCTAAGGTTAAGTACCCAAGTGATAAGCTGACTAAAATACAGCATATAATGATTTTTTTTCCATTGTTGATTTGATTTTTACAAAAAAAAGTAGGAGCCAAAAATATAACTTTCAATGCTCCAGACTGTACATTTCCAGTCCATTCATAACATAAACTGTTTCATTTCAGTAACTTTAGGTTATAAGCAATAGGCTAACAGACATTAGAACTTTATTGGCTATGCCGGCCAGGGTCCATACAAAAGTGCCCATCATTCTTTTCGAGTGAAGTCAGCCAAATCTGTGATGCGAATAGCAAACCAAAGTATTTTAATTTGTCCCGATTTGTAAAGCATATGACGATACTGCCTTTGTCAAATGCCAAAGTAGAAAGAATGTTTTCCGATATTAATAGGATTAAAATTCAAGATCGAAATCAATTTAATAATAAAAATGTTGCTGCAATAATGCATGGAAGAGGGGCTAAGACAGTTGGAGGATGAAGCAGATTTGATCCTGACAGAAGTATGATCAAGTTAATATACTCAAAACAGCTTTATGACAATGTCACCCAACATAAAGACAAAGAACCTTAACTTTTAAGTTTCATTTCTTTTTTTTTTTTTTTATAATAATTTTATTTAGAATTTAATTTAAAAAAACATTGGTTTTTTATTCATGGTGGTTTCTTTGTTATTTTTATTATTTTATCGTTTAATCAAGAAAACATTCATGTTTTTATGTTGTAACACAACAGAAAAAAATATAATAGATTTTTAGTATTTCCTCGTTCTCTTTTGGTAGAATTCAGTAGCTTTTAACCTCCACAAACAGTAGATTCGTCAAATGAAATCTGGTCACACTGATTAGACTATTTTAGTTAGCCAAAAGGCTATATATTGTGTAGACATATATGTGTTAAGCGTCTCTCATGTAATACGTATCTGTGTTAAACAACTCCCTCATATGTTCCAATAAAGAGGAATATCACAATTGTAGCTGTATTATTATTACCACTACTCAAGCATAAAAAGGATCTGTAAGAACCACATGCCACACACATGATGTCGCAGGCCTCAAACAAAAAGTTATTTAATGTTTCCTGTTCTATTTTTTGAGTATAGTGAACGAATGACTATGTCCATGATGTCCACTAAGAGTAGAACAATACAAAGCATAGAACCAACTAACAAAGCAGAATCCCAATTTTAATTACACAAGGTAACCAGCTATATCAACAACATAATATTGTACTTGTATCAAAAACCGAATTGTTTAACATCAAGCATAAAACAAAAACTTTTACTTGATTACATGAGAAATCCATTCTGCAATATAGATACTTTACATTACAGAAATGTTCAGAATAATGTTCTAAAACAAGACCGTTGATCTTTCAAACCCTAAGGGTCTTGAAAGACCTAGCTTTGTTTCAGCTTCTTGTTCTATTCTAGCCATTTTTCCAGTCTACTTATGAAAGAATATTCTTTCCTAGCAAATTCTACATTTTTACGAAAACCTGGTACCTCAAAACTATGCGATAAGATAGATACGCTCCTGTTGGGAACTTGAATGATAAAACGATAGATTCGCCATTCGAGTTTAACTGTAGACCACTAGACCTCAGGGCTAAGGCCCAAGACCCGCAGGACATAAAAGCTAATCAAAATTCGACGTGAGTCTCACAACGATTTTAACATATTGAGTAGTGCAAGTCATAAAACGAAACATAAATTGATAAATATTATATAATAAAATTTAATACCTGTTTCAAATAACAAGAAGTCACAGTGTACCTACCTTGATATAAACTGAAATACAGTGTGGTTACCAAAGTTCATGCGAAGCGTCAAGCGATGGTTAGTTACGGATATTAAAGCCGTTATTTAATCCACTACTATATCTGTGAAGTGTGATCAAACAAAATAATAAAAATAAGTTCTCTTTTTACAATGTTGCGTGATTTCAGTTTAAACCGAAGAAATGGCCAGCGTCATAGATGTAATGTATTACCATAGATGTAAACTAGATACTGCAGTTTTTTTTTAAATATGGCATCGGCTTATAACCATTTGCCAGTGTCAAGTTAAAAAGGCGGGAAATAGAACTTTCGTTTCAATTTTGCATTTTTCATTTTTTTTGCATGAGCCATTCCCTGCTCTGCACGCCATCAGCTTTTCACTGAACATCTGCTGCATCACTCTGACGTTGGCAACTCCTATTACAGGGAAGGCTATGATGACTTTTGGCGGGAAGTCGAAAAGAGCGGGTGTTTAAATTTTTCACTGTTTTGTAAAATATAATTTTCTAGTTTATATTACTGTAACATTGTTGTAAATAGTAGTTTTTAATTGAATTAAATATAATAAAATAAAAATGAGTGAAGATAGCGACGGGGGTCCCCCGTCGCTATCTTCACCCCCTGGAGATACTTCCAAAAAAAGAAAATTGGAGGAAAGTACGGTGGACTTCAGAATGTTCACAAAAACTAATTACAAAAGACAATTCCCAGAAAATTATAGTGGAGATTGTGTCGTATATGTGGAATCGATGAATAATGAAAAATTGGGAAACAAAAATCCCATTACTTTAACAAAATTATTTACAGAAAATGTAAAGGGTATAGTAGGAGTACATCGAGTGAATGCATATAATGTTGGTGTAACTTTTAAGAAGCCTGCGCCATTAATTGTTTTTTGAAAATGGACCATTTCCTTATTAGAAATAAACTAAAAGCTTTTGTACCGGCTCACCAGTCGGAGATTACAGGAGTTATTAAATATGTACCGAAAGATCTCTCAAATGAAGTTATATACAAAAATATTACATGTGATACAGAAGTTATTTCAATTAAAAGATTTTTTAAGAAAGTTGAAGGAAAACTTACACCGTTGGGTACAATAGCAGTTACTTTTGCTGGTACAATTTTGCCTCAACATGCCTATATACAAATGTTTAGGTATCCTGTACATTTATACATACCACCATTACTACAATGTTTCAAATGCCTTAAATTCAACCATTCTTCAAAAGTTTGTCGTGGAGAGCAAATGTGCTCCTCATGCGCTGGACGCCATTCCTACAAAGAATGTGACGTAGAAGAAATTGTATGCATTAATTGTAGCGGTAATCACTTGGCCATCTCGAGGGACTGTCCAGTGAAGTAGAAGAAAATGCAAGAAAAAAGGAAAAAATATGAGAATTTTAACCATAGTTATGCCACTGTGGTGAGTAGTGTCCCATTGCTCACTGACCCCAAATCTTTTCCAACCATTTCACGACCAGTTAATGTACCACCTGTTAGTAATACCAAAACAACTTTTAATGTAGAACAAATCATAAACAATGATATTATATTGAATGCTTTAGTAAAGTCTCTTGTAACCCTCGGAAATGACAATAGCAATAGTCCAGTAACAAATTAAAGATATATTATTAGCTAATTTAATCAATTAATGGATACATATCTTAATATAACACAGTTTAATATACAAAGCTTGCAGAATAAGAGAGCCTTATTAAAAACATTTCTTTGTGAACATAATATAGACATATGTTTGTTGAATGAGACATGGCTTAGGAGCTCAAGTTTAATTCCAGATTTTACACCATACAATTTTATACGTAAGGATTCAGTTAATTCACATAACGGTGTAGGTATATTAATTAAACAAAACTTGAAATATAACATTATAAATACAAGTTTTTATGAAACAATTCAAAATCTTTGTATATCCATAGAAACTTCGATGGGAACAATATACATTCTTTGTGTATATTGTCCACCTAATAACAGGTTTGATACAAATAAATTAAAAAAGGTATTACTTGAAACACCTAAACCACGCCTCATCATGGGAGATTTTAATGCATATCACTTATTATTTGGTTGTCACTCGAATAATAATAGAGGTAACAGTTTGTTCAAAATTATAGATGAATTTGACATGTGTATATTAAACGATGGGAGTGCCACCACTATTCAGGTTCCAAATAGAAATCCCTCTGCGATTGATATAGCTCTTGTTAGCCCCACATTGGCTCCACTCTGCGAATGGCGTGTCCATGATGATCCAATGGGCAGTTACCACTATCCAACTCAGGTAACCCTTAATGTGAAGCCGTCAATATATGAAGTACGTCCTGTGGAAGAAAAATATATTTATAGTAAAACAGATTGGACTAAATATAGTAAGTTATCAGAAACTTATTTTTCACAATTAAATATAGATTGTAATAATTTGAAACCACTCGAATTATATGATAATTTTATCAGTATTTTAAATAATCTAAGATCAGTAACAGTCCCCAAACAAAATCCGAAAACAGTTTCAAAACCAACGAGGAAACCAGCTCCTTGGTGGAACCGAATATGTGATGATGCAGTTCGAAAGTCCAAGGAAGCTTTAGTTAATTATCGAACTACACCCAGCATTAATAACTTTATTCATTATAAAAAGATAGACGCTCAAAAGAAAAGAATATTAAAAGAGGAAAGGGTCAACTCATGGCATGATTTGTGTAGTAGTTTTAATAGAATGACACCTGTTTCTAGAATATGGGGATATATTAAAAGATTTAA
This sequence comes from Phengaris alcon alcon, assembly GCA_037179445.1. NCBI lineage: Eukaryota > Metazoa > Arthropoda > Insecta > Lepidoptera > Lycaenidae > Phengaris > Phengaris alcon. Next base: position 56,566 of record JAYRCH010000716.1, read on the forward strand.
AAGAATAGGTACTTCTCATAATAGATTTTTAAATGATGAATGGGTACCACATTTTTTGGATAAGATATCAGATTCATCTCAGATCAATGAAAGCAATTTAAATAATATATTGAGCCATGCCATTGAAAATGATAGTAACTCCTTTATAAATAGACCATTTACACTGAGCGAATTGTACATATCTCTAAAAAGTAGGAAAGATACAACACCAGGTTTGGATAATATACCATACATTTTAATTAAGAAACTACACCCTTATGTTTTAGAAATACTTTTAAATATTTATTATGTTATGGAATGGTTATGGAATAGTTTAGTTATACCAGAGTCATGGAAAACTCAATGTGTCATTCCCATCTTAAAACCAAATAAATCTGCTAATAACCCATCCTCATATAGACCTATTTCCCTATCATCATGTTTGGGTAAACTTTTCGAGAATATGCTAAAACTGCGGTTAGATTATTTTGCTGAATCACAACAAAAGTTACCAGATATTCAATTCGGATTCAGAAGAGGCAAAAGTTGTTCTGGAAACTTTGTATCCTTTATACACGAGTTAAAAAAGGCAAAACTTAGTCACTGTAATGTTATAAGTGTATTTTTAGATGTAAAAGGTGCCTTTGATAATGTAAACATTGAACCATTAATTAAGGTTTTACAAGAAATGGGATTTCCGATGAAAACTTTAAAATGGATTTTTAAATTTTTAAATAATAGAACAGTTTATGTTAGATATAATAATAAATTATATGGGCCCAAACAGGCCAATAAAGGCACAATGCAAGGTGCTACACTCTCGCCGTCATTGTACAACTTTTATACATCTCAAATCCATAATTTAGTAAATATACCTGGAGTAAAGATTTTGCAATTTGTCGATGACTTGCTTTTGTATAGTGTAAATCAAAACTTAAATATGGCAGTCAATCATATAAACAGTGCATTACATCAATTACAACATTATTATAATAATATTTTAAAATTAGAAATCAGTACAGAGAAAAGTTCAGTGTTAATATTTAGTAAAGATCAATCCATAGAGCCTGTTAACATAACTTATAATAACAACATAATTCCTATTGTGAATCATCACAAATTTTTAGGGGTTATAATAGACCATAAACTTAAATTTGATAAACACATAAATTACATATGTCAGAATGCCATGAAGAGCATAAATATAATGAGAAGTTTAGCAGGAACATTTTGGGGCTCTGACCCAAAAACTCTTAACATGTTATACAAAAGCATAGTCAGAAGTCATTTTGATTATAGTTCGTTAGCTTACATGAATGCAAACACAACATTACTAAGAAAATTGGATGTTATACAGAATATGGGTTTGAGAATTATAAGTGGAGCCATGCGCACCACTCCTATTGTGTCCATGGAAGTTGAAAATTGCATACCTCCACTGTCCTTGCGCCGCCTACAACTGGCTGAGAGATTTTGTCTTAAGGAATTGTCTTGTGATGATAATTTTATTGTTGATAAAATTTTACATTCTACAGAAATTGTACAGTCAGCTGCAACATCCAACATCACACCTAATAACCTCATTTCTGCTTCCTTACCTGAAATATCATTATAAAAATGTTATCAACAAAAAATCTTACCAAAAATATGTATACTAGTAAAAAGTGGCCAATTTACCAATACCCATATGAAACTATTCTTAACTATATTGATTTTAAGTGTCATTTAAATTCTGTTACAAATAAGTTTGACTTTTTACAATTTTTACAACATAAAAGGGATTTTTACACATTATATACTGATGGTTCCAAAAGCGAGCATGTTAAAGCTGCCTACTATGACCCACAAATGAAGGTAAGTAAATGTTTTAAAATCCCGCATAATTGCAGTATTTTTACAGCAGAGGCTTGGGCAGTATTAGCTGCTTTAACTTATATACATACCAATGTAAATAATGTAAATATTTTAATTATAAGTGATTCTAAAAGTGTTCTAGGTTCTATATGTAATAATACTTTTTCCTATAAACAAAATTATATTGTGTTTAGAATAAGATATATGTTATCAAAGCTGATAGAAAAGAAAATAGAATTTGTATGGGTTCCCTCCCACAGTGGCATACTGGGAAATGAAGTAGTAGACCAGGTTACCCGTAGAGACCATGATGTGGATCTTCTAGACAGTTTTAAAGTGCCTTTTACCGACTTCTATCAACAATTTAAATCTTCAAAAAAAATGTTATGGACAGAATATTGGAAGACTGTCGCAGCTGAAAAGGTAAGATGGTACGCGGATATTCAAAGGGACTTACCAACAACACCATGGTACTATAGATTTGAGTACGTTAACAGGAAGTTCATAGTTTGCATCAACCGCTTGCGATCAGGCCATTGCCTAGTTGCGGCGCATCTCCACAGAATAATATTTTGGACGATAGTAGATGTAGACATTGTTTTGGAGATGACGAGAACATTAATCATCTGATGTTTGAGTGTCCAACGTTTGCCATACAAAGGTTGTTGTTAGACAATGCGATTAGTGGCATAGCAGAAGAAAACTCACTAAGTGTCCCCCGCCACATTGAAGGATTATTAAAAAATTCTGTTTATTTTGTTCCCATTTTTAAATATATTGCCAATACTGTTGGAAAGGTTTAGATCTTTGGTTTAGATAAACACATTGTGTAATTTATAGGTTATATTTAATGTCATTTTGTAAAATGTTATCTTCTCCTACTTCAGTTAATAATGTCTTATATGTCAAAACTCAAAATGTATGTCATACTGAAGGACTTTGTATCCATGGTCATGAATAAATTAATAAAATAAAAAAAAAAAAAAAAAAGGCTATGCCAAAAGAAGAAGAAGAAGAACGTATTCCTATATCGTCAAGTCTAAAGTCTAGTCAAAGTCCAAATATATCGTCGCGGTACATGCAATAGGTCGAATGTGAAAAAAAATGCAATTTTCCTTTTTGGCATGCAAGTATCCAAAACATGCTTCCACAACGTTTGCAAGACTCCTATGTCTACCGACCAATCAGAAGCGGGAATTTGAACTAGTTGCAATATGACCAATGACAGACGGCTTTGTTTTGGTTCCTGCAAATTGTCGTATGTCATTGTATTCCCGTGATGCGAACCGTCTTTTGTTGTTTAAAAGGTGAATTTACGAAATTAAACGTTATTGATTTGTTTTGTAAGTAATCAACTCTTTTTTTTATATAATTTAATCTAACAGACAGTAATATTACGTTATTTTTTAATCATATCAAAGATGAAAATTTCTAACTTAATGCTAACCTCAAATTTTTTTTTCTTTTCGAGTTCATACTTGAATAATTGTGATTATAAATGTTTTTCAATTTATTACTTAGTTTAAATTACTTAAGATAGGAGTTAATTAACCTTTTTTGTATGAAACAATTAAGCTTTTTTTATACTTTTGTTGACAAAGGAGATTTTGCAATAATCATAGTTGGGTAAAATTGACATAGGAGCTATTGCATTTGACAAATGACTACGTTATTTGTTCCAGGAGTAACAGAAAACAGAACTTACCTATTATGTCAGGAGCTAGAAGCCGCCGCTTGGTGAAGCTAGCTATTAATACTAGTACCGGTGATTTCAGCGAAGAACAAGCCAGCTCAGTTAGTCAGCCCAGCTTAAGTCAGGGGGACTCTACGAAAAAAGTCGTTGATGCGGCAGGTGCTCAGGTACAATCAGCGACAGCAGAACCCGTCGTAGAACAGCATAATATTAGAGAGCAACAATGGCTTACACGTCCATCGGAAGACGAACTAACGCCCGAGATTAGGGCGATTACGCCCAATGAGTTTCATGGTATAATGGAGTACACAACACAGACTCATCCTGTAGAAATTGAAAGACACGATAAAGTCAGGCAAAATCAATTAGATACTGATTTTAGTTCAGGATCGGATGAATTGTATGCCCCACCTGAAAGTGAGTATGACACTGATGTACAAGCAGATGATTGTGTTGGATCAGTGGTTGAAATTTCAACTCAAGATGGCTCGATGGCTAATGAAACGACACAACAACAGCCGTTATCGATATCGGACATGGACCAAAATATTCCAGATCAAGAACAACCAAAACCAAGAAAGCGTAAAGGTCAAGTTAACATAAATGAGTGGAAGAGATTGAAAAATGCAAAGTTAAGATTAGAGGGGAAGTCTTATCTTGGATTTGAAAAACAGGTAAGTGGGAAATACAAGCAAACTAAAATTAAAGGAGCTAAATGCCTAGGTCCACGATGTAATGGGCATCCACAGCCGACAACAGTTAAAGGAGGCCCAAGACAAGATTTTAAATGCGATACGATGAGTGAGGATGATCGAAAGTCAATACATTCACACTTTTGGAATCTGACATCTTGGGAGGCTAAAAAGGTTTACGTCACTGGATGTGTATTTCAGGCACGTCCAAAGTATAGAAGAAAGACTACTGATGTTACCACTTCAAGAAAAAACACTGGGTTTACATTCTACTTGACTGTAAAAGAAAATGGAGATGATGTGAAGAAACGTGTATGCCGAAATATATTTATTAACACTTTAAATATTGGTGAGAAGACTGTGCGCACGTGGATTTTATCAGACCAACCCAGTACAAGCCAAGAAAACGAAGAACATCAAGCTCAGAAACCACGACAAAGATCTGACATCGTTAAGAATCTAGAGGAATTCCTGAATTCACTGCCCAAAGTAGAAAGCCATTATTGTCGAGCATCATCCAGTAAACTTTACGTTGAGCCCTTGTGGTCTAGTCTAAGAGAGATGTACCGCTTTTATAAAGATGAATGCCAAACACAAAACAAAATTGCATCATCCTGGAAAACCTTCTACAATACTTTGAAAGCTATGAACTTAGATCTTTATATTCCCAAAAAGGATCAATGTAATACATGTACACAGTATAAGACAGGAACATGCGATGAGGAAATATTCCGGAAACATGAGCAAAATAAACAATCAGCACGAGAAGAGAAAACAAGAGACAAAGAACAATCCATTAATTGTCCTAATACGGAAACCTATACAGTAGATCTACAGGCTGTGCTATTGGCTCCAAGACTAAATGCAAGTGCAAATTACTACAAGACTAAATTGAAGGTCCACAATGAGACCTTCCTTAACTTAAGTACTAAAGATGCCTTATGCTATGTTTGGCACGAAGCTGTGGCAGGGATTGAAAGTGATGTATTTGCATCAATTTATACAGACTTTTTACAAAAGGCAATAGAAGAAAGACACCCCGAAAAAATTACGATTTGGAGTGATGGATGTGGATATCAGAACCGATATATCAAGCTTTCTAATGCATTGCTAGAATTGAGCATTAAAACAAACGTAATAATAGAACAAAAATACTTGGAAGTTGGACACACCTTCATGGAAGTGGACTCCATTCATTCTACTATTGAGCAGAAATTGCGCAATCGAAGAGAAGTCTACACACCAGCAGACTACATTCCAATAATTCAAGCTGCAAGACAACGTCCACGGCCTTACGAAACAATTTACTGTTGTAGTGAAGATTTTTATACATTTCAGCCAGTATACTACAAAAGTATTCGCCCTGGCAACAAAGTTGGCGATCCCTGTTTTAATGATGTGGTTGCTTTTCAGTATACCCCTAATGGCATTATTCGTTACAAACTGTGCTTCCAAGACGAATGGGCTGAATTACCTGTGCGACCAAAGCGTCTGGAATCACTGCCAGATCATCCCAAACTGTACACAGGACCAATTCCAATTAAAACTTCGAAATTTACGCATTTGCAAGAACTAAAACAATTGATTCCACAAGATTATCGTCAATTCTATGCGACTTTACTTCACAAATAAATTTATTCTTACATAATAAATAAAAACTAATATTTACATGATTTTCTTTTTTTCTGTTTTGATATCAATTTTACCTATGTCATCAAAATGGTTTTTGATACAGACGCAATATGTCCTATGTCAACTTTTCACAAAAACTGTAAAGTCAATAACCACTATTGTACTATGTTATGATTTCATACCCAATTTTAATACAAAATGCATCATCACAAATCTTATTTATCTAACATAACATAAAATAATCAGTTTTTAGTCTTTCCTGTAAAGTGGTACCTAACTCACATTCGACCTATTGCATGTACCGCGACGATATAGTCAATACAGTTTTTCAAAATTTATGAAATTTTACAAATTCCACATCACTCATTGAACTCCCCGGCAAAACCCCGACGATAAATATCATAGATGATAAGTACCACTACTGAGTGTCATGTGTTAAAGCATAGTTTCTCAACCTTATTTTGCTCACCGCCCACTTTGAGAATATGTTTTTTTCTAGAGCCCCCCATCTTAATTTTACCTACCATCTGTCGCGAATTTAAAACAGCTTTTTATTGATGAGCCATATAAGCCATGATTATATTTTAACGTAAGATATTATATTATAGTCGTAAGATAGGAATATGACCCCTATCCTATTTCTGAGTTTAAAATGAAGAATGAAAGAATAATGTTTCAATGGGAGCAATTAAAACGCATGCTTAGTTATATTGAGGAATTTTTTTTTGACATTCAAAAGACATAAATTTAGTTACCTATGTACTAATGAGAAGGTTGAATTTGATGCATTTTAAGGAGTTTGTTAATATCAGGCTCCATTTTACTTAAAAACAACCGTAAGTCACCGCGTTCAATAACTTGAAGCCGATTTCTCTTTTTAGTTACCAACGTTGCTACAGCACTAAAACCACGTAGGAAGATGGGAATGCTATTAGAAATCGTTGAACAATCAACCATAATCCTGGGTACAGTTGTGAAATCGGCTTCTGCAGCCAAAATTCTTGGTAGCCATTCTTGAATTTAACTTTTAATTCCTCATTTGTCGTCAGTTCTATTAGTTCTTCTTCTAACTGGGATGATCCTGCTGTGTTAACATTTGAAAAAATATCCAAAACCCAGTCTGGTATGTCCATGTTTAAAACGTCCTGGAATCGTTCCTTGAAATCTCTGTGGAGGTTTTCCAAGTGTCACAAGTGTGTATCCAAGTGTGACAGTAAACAAGCAAGTCGTCGTTATTGAATGATACTCCTGATAAATTTGGGAAGTTATTGAAAGTTATGAATTCCCGTCTGCCGATATTTCTTTTGTATAATAGTAGTTTGGATACGAAAGCAGCAATGCAATTTTTGTCTTAATCATGTTTAAGTCATCACCTTTAAGTTGGAGGTTGACATCATTAAACAATTTATACAGGTCTGTCAAGTACGCAATATCGTTCTTTGATGAGATGAGGTTGTCGCGCAATTCTGGGTCTTTGTTTTCTAGGAACTCTATCACAGATCCAAACAGATTTTAAAATCGAGTCAAGCAAGTACCTTTTGACAGCCAGCGCACCTCTGTGTGAAGCAGCAGTCGGTTGAAATCTTCATCATTGGCAATGCAAAGCTGACTAAATAATCTGTCATTCAACGAATTACTTCTGATTTTATTAACTGATCTGATGACATATTACAGTGATATATGGAGGCGTTCATTCAGATTTTTCGCAACCAAATGCTGGCGATGAATTACGCAATGCACAGCAAGCACGTCAGGAACTTTATTTTTTAAGCACGCTATGAAGCCTTTGTGACGCCCTGTCATAGCCGGTGCGCCATCCGTAGCAACTGACAAAATATTATTCATAGGAATTTCCTTTTCGGCACAAAACTTTTCCAGAGTATTAAATATAGTTTCTCCTTTTGTATCCGTTTCCAAATTTGTAGCAAACAATAGTTCTTGACATATTTTCTCATCCTTAATGAACCTCACGTATGACAATAACAATGCTTCATTGGTGGGTAAAGTGGACTCTGATATGATTCCAGCTGAATTGAAAATTGACAAGTCTGCAGATAATTATTTTCAATTATTCTAGACTAAATCACCTCATATTTATGACATGTTCCTCATTACAGATTCAACATCAACATAACCAAACTGTTGCATAGAAACAAAGGAACTTTCGGTATTTACCCCTTTTTTACTATTAATAATATTTAATCAATTGGTATATAACTTTGCTATTACAATATGTTATCAGTATTACATACACATCTAAAACAAGTACTAACATAATATTATTTAAGATATTTTACGAGAATATTACATATCATTAAAATGATAAATTTTTAAAAATATTTTTTGTTTTTCAGCTTTGTGGTTCCTCAACAACTTTACCCGTCGAAGTTGCTATAGAGATAGAAATTGAAAGCACTTCAGTAAGTAGATTTTTTTTTGTATGATGTTTAACAATAACAACAATTAAAGGGAAATTACTTCGTTTATGGGAAATTATTTTTGAGTCTCACTTCACAAGGTATACACAATACTAGTGTATTATAACTCTACATGTTTCTTCAATGAGCGACCTTTTTGAGGTTTTATGTGTAGTTTTACAAGGACTTTTTTTATTCCAGGCTCAAGAGACACAGTCAGCATTGAAGAGTGAAATAACGCCGCGAAAGCAAAAGCTAATAAAAAAACTGCCAGGAAATTGTATTCCTTTACAACACATTAACATATTAACTCTAACAAAACCTGTGGAAGCAATAAATAGATCATCAGACAAAAGTAGATTAACAGATTACTTATATGTCAATACCAGAGAAACGGATTTTTTTTTATGAAAGATCAAGATTATTTATGCTTTCCAAGTATTTTGACTGAATTTTCGAAACACATAATTACATACATTGCTGGATTTATTGTAAGCAAGCAAGAAAAAAGAGCTTAAGTGTGAAGCTAGCTAGTGCTGAAGCCGCTATCATTTCAAACACAAAATACCCAAGCCTGCAATTAAAAAAAGATAAAGGAGGACTTTGCTATCCCACGTTTGATGTGATTAAAATTTATGAACTTTGTGAAATAATAATTCGCAAAAATCGAGGCATTAACAAGAAAAATATTACCTTACACAAAAGTGTTTGAATTGTTGTTTGGGATTAAGATTATTCTCTCGCGAACCTCATTTTTCTAGCCAATCGTTTATCGACTGTCATTATTCGCTGTTGATAAGGCTGTAATAATAAAATATTTAAAAGTTCGTATTCATCACGCAACTCGAAAACTATCTGAAAAAACTGATAACGTAAGAGTATTCTATAATAAACTAATTCTATTTAAAGGCCAGTAGCAACAAACGGCCAATATGGTGCTAACACACACGCACACACCACTCTTGGTATTAAATGTTGGCCGAGGCAGGCCTCTCCTCTTTAATTCTGATGAGTGATGACACAGGGCAAACTATTATCACTATTATTACATATTATACATTTATGTTATATCCGGTTATATTATATTGTATACTCTGTAATAACATTATTAATAAAGAAACCCCAAGTTTGTATACATAACACGTATGTTCCATACACATGCTGAATGCTAATTTTTTTTAAGCTGAATGTGTCAGATCGACACTCGACATTTTAGGATCATATAGTTTAGGACAATTTTATACAAAGGATATCAAAGGAAATTGTGCATAGCCTACACAATTTTATATTAATTATATAAGAATATTAATTTAAGGATCTCAAATTCACTATTTATGAGGCTGGGCTTATTTTGTATGTGCTGTGCTAAATGGTAGCTATTTTTTGTTACAACTCAGCGCGATAATAAACTATTAAATAAAAATTGGTTTTGTTCACTTAGATGTGATATTATTATTGTATATTTACTATAGTAAATATTTAAAAAATATATCAGTGTGTTTTACCTTCCTTTTAACAAAAGATTTTCTCACGTTAGTTTATAGACATTCCAGGCCGAATCACATATAATATGCAACAAGGTAATTCGTGATTGGGAAGATAATTGAAACTGTCAATCTTGACACCAAGGTTTATCTATTTGATCATAAATTACAAAGGATTAGATAAACCCTGGTGTCAAGATTGACAGTTTTAATTGTCTTCACAGTCACGTATAATCTTGTTGCAATTATTATTTTAAGTGTTTCAGGCTGGAATGTCTATCAACTAACTTAAGAAATATCTTATAATTATGTAAAGATCGTAAACGAGCAGCGCATAGTCTGATGGTATACAATTTTACACCCGCAACACCAGAGATTGTTACAAGTGCGTTCCAGGTCCTTTAAATCCTCAAGCCTCTTTGGGCTCCGGCATCCTCACTAACTCGTCAAAACACAATGCAAGCGTGTCTCCAGCAGTCGGATCCGGTACTTGCTGATAAGTCAAACATCCTAAATTAAGGTTGGTCTAAATCAATTAGGTACGGATATTTTGGTCATATAACCTACTACCTATGTCAAGACGTTTACGCTGAAAAATAATTGAAAGATTCGAAAAAAAACATAATGAAATAACATTTCGCTCATTACGGCACTGTTAAGGTCATTCAGCTCACACAGCTGATGTATCGATGATATTTAGACAAAGTCTGCTCCCTCTTGAAATCACCTGTTTCTTTGAGGTTAATGACGTCAGCGCCTTAAAGAACGCAATGTATTTTATATAGTATGTACAATTCCTTTTTATGATTAATTATAGTTTCGCTAAACGTCTTTACATAAACAATAGATTATATGCTCAAATTATCCGTAATAGATTTTGAACAACCTTAAGAGCTCCCGAGACGATCAAACGGTTTGACTCAAACACGTAAATTTTGGTTTGAGTGAAACCAATTTTATCGTTTACAAAGCTCGTTTGAACGGTTTGTCATACATTTATGGATTTAAAGCTCGTTTAATGGAATTACTTAACTTTTTTTGTTGGACAGTGAAGTGACAGTGAAACTGAACAGTGCCGTTTGATAAACCGATCAAATCGACGTCAAACGGTTGCATCAAACACGTAAGGTATGAGTAAAACCGTGTGATCGTCTCGCGGGCCCTAAATATAGTCCGTTCAAAGATTATTTACAACTTGGCAAAAAGAGTATAACGCGGTGACAGGAGAAACTAAAAACATTTTCGACTGTGTCATCTTTTAGCCATATTAGATTTTAATGGTATATTTAATTTAAATATATTCAAATATAATAAATAAATATAGTATAATGCCATTTCAATCTAATATGGATAGAAGAAGTCAAAATATTTATTAGTTCTACTTGTCACCGCGTCATACTCTTTTTTACCAAGCTGTATCTCAGAGTTTCTCTGTGCATGATCCTTATGTTATCGGCATAAAAGGTCGCAAAATATCTAAACGGACTGCTGTAAGTACTAAGTGCATTATTTTACCCACAAAATGCGGGAAAATTTTCCTTGTAGCAATACTATTTGTAATATACATAGCTACAAAGTATGTATATGAAGAGCCATAGCTAGGACCAATTAGTATGAAATGGACTGGACATGAAAATAACAATAATTATATAACCGAGACAGCTTTATACAGAAATCATTGAGAGTGAAAGAGACAGGTGCATGTTTTTTTGTCTTTGTCATGGTTTCATTTTTTTTTGCTGGGCACATTCGGGAATTGTGCCCAACAAAGTAATTGTGTCCTAAGAAATTTTGAATTATTGTGTTTGATTGCGGATTCCGAGTGACGGACTGTCGTTAGAACTGAATAATACGTGTTTTTGATCATATTACCATGGTGCATTGTTGTATAATAGGCTGTAAAAGCCGTAGTGAGCGGAAAACTGAAAACATAACTTTTCATACGTAAGTACACTTATTGGACTTATATTTCGCTTGCTTGTTTAAAATATATGTATATTATGACTATTGTCTTCCTGTAAAAGCATTTTATAGTCTATAAATAATTTATTTAAGTATTTTTGTTAATAAAATTCTATTGTAATAACCGCCCAAACTCAGTAGTACATAAATAACACGGTGGTATGGGAGCCAAGTAGTTTCGCCATTTTTTAGTTCTTTTTCATTTTGTCGGGTTATATCGTTTTAGTGTTACCAGTCGAAATTTTGGTAAATTGCCTAAATTATAATTTATGGTCTTTCCGACTTATAATTGTCCGTATTTATGCAAAAAAGAACCACCCAGCAAAATACACTTCTGAAAATATTAAAGGTTTTACAAAATCATGTGCAGGTCTGTTTTGTGAAGCAAAATTACTATTTATTTTATTTATATTTATCGATTAATTACTAATTTAATTATGTAGATGTAATTTTGTGTAAAATACTCTTAAACTTTCTAAATAATTAAGAAAATGTGCATGTGGTTCCTTTTAACCTTTACTAATCGACAGGTATTCTTATATACAAAAAAGAACCATCGCCCAGGGGTTTACTGAATGACATAAAACTATGTATTTATATTAATGTACCAAAGCTTTAATTGACATAAATCATAATATAAGAACATTTAGAGAGAGACCTTTGAGCTATGTTAGATTTCATTTCATAAGACGCACAATGGAACCACAAACTATTGGTTTTAGTACAGTTTTACAATACATATTTTGTATATATTCGATAGAACCCAATGTGTGTGATTCTTTTATGCAAAAAGTATAAGCATTACATTTTAAAAAACATATTTTTACGCATAACGATACCACAGAAACTTGGTTCCATTTGATGTAATAAAAATAGTCATGACTGATAGATACATGTGTCATGTATACCATAGTACCAAGTATGTGTGGATCAGTTTTGTGTAAAATGACTTTGTATTGATATCGTGTACAACTCGGTCACAATATCTGTGCACCTCGCTGGAATGTGGCGCCTCTCCCGCTTCCCCTGTCACCTCTCCGCGCACTCCCCGGTGCGACAGTACGGTTAGCATCTTCGTTGCCGCTACACGTCCCGATAATTTTGATATTTTCGCTTTATTGTTGTTTTGTTTTTTAATGTTTATTGTTAAGCTTAGACTGTTTACTGTTAAGTTTGGACTGGTTTGGTTGTTATTAAAATTGTTGTAGCTGTTAAACTGAAGTCATGGGAAAAACAATACACAGCGAATCAAGAAATTTAATCTTGAAAGTGCTCAAGTTTTTTGAATCAGAGAAAGCAAACAAACAGTACACCATACCTGTAGACCAAGTGGTGAAACGAACCTGTGCTGCAACTGGGATATCAAAGAGGACTCTAATGAAAATTAAAAATAAAGCCAAAGTACAACCACCTACTTAGCCGGGCGCTAGTCCGACTCCAAGTACTAGTAATAATTTAGAAACCCACCCAGAACCAAAATTATCGACACCGGGTAAGAAGCGTAAACAGTACAAAAAACGCACCGAAGTAGATGATTTTGAAATTTGCGCAATACGAAATATCATCAATAGTTTTTATGCTGTAAAAAAAAGATATCCCAACTTTGAAGAAAATTCTGGCAGCAGTTAAGTGAGACCTAAATTTTCAAGGTGGGAGAACATATCTAAGAAATATTTTAATTAACAAATTGGGCTACAAGTTCAAAAAGTGTAAAAATATCCGTTGTGTATTGACACAAAAGCCGGACATCGCCGCATGGAGGGCTCGCTACCTACGCCGTATGAAAGAGAATAATGACCTTGGCGCTGATAAAAAACCGGTTACCTACCTGGACGAGACGTGGATCCATTCACACTATACGGTCAGTAAATGCTGGCAAAATAATACAGACAGCAGTGTGAAGAAAAATTTAAATCCGGGTCAACGTTGGATTCTTGTACACGCTGGAGGAGAAAATGGATTTATTGAAGGTGCAGAATTACTTTATAAATGTAAAAGTAAAATCGGCGATTATCATAACGAGATAGACACAAACAATTTTTTAAAATGGCTCCGTGAAAAGCTTATACCAAATTTACCGCCGAACGGTATAGTTGTCATAGACAATGCACCCTACCATTCGACGCAGTCGGTGAAAGCGCCCACTAGTGGTGCTCTTAAAGCAGACATGCAAAATTGGCTACGTGAACACAATATTCTATTTAATGACAAAATGACAAAGAGGGAATTGTATCCCATTATACTGAGAACAAAGCCGCCGAAAAAATATGTCGTCGACGATTTGATGCGAGAGCATGGCCAAGAAGTTGTACGTCTGCCACCTTACCATTGTGACCTAAACCCTATCGAATATATATGGAACTTGGTAAAGCAAAGGGTGGCAGATAAAAACATTGACCAATCGGAAAAGAACATAGAACAACTTACAAAAGATGCGATTAAGTCAATTACGCCAGCTGACTGGAAAAAAGAAGTGAATCACGTGGAGAGACTACAGCGAGAATACTGGGAAAAGGATCATCTAGCAGATGACAACATCACACAACTTTTAATATCACTAGGGGAAGACAGTTCGGCGAGTTCAGAAAGTGAGAGTGAGGAAGATACAATGTCAGGCATAGAGTCAATAATTTATAGTGACTGAGTTTAATAATAAATGTTTTTGTAATCAAAATTATTGTTTTCAAGAAAACTATAAGAACAACTGAGAGTTTGTTATTAACCTATTAATTATTATTTATTGTTCATAATAGTAATTTTGGTTTTTCCCACAGTTAGAAGAAAATCATTTGGCATTTGTTGAAGCTATGGATGTTGACAAAAGTTCTGTAAGTATTACTTTGGCAAATGAAAAGCCCGGTCAACAAATAAATTTTTTGTTCATGGCATTATCCTTACATATTGATTATTTTCAGGGCAAAAATCTCATGGTAGTTGATCAAGATAAACATGAAATTACACCCAGAAAACAAAAACTCGTCAGACAATTAAGTCGACAAACTGAGCTAGCTCAGACACGTAGAAGGAAGTTAGTTGCGTTGAGATCTAAATACCGCCGTCTTGAAAGAAAAAATGCAGAGTTATGTGCTATAATTGAGCAATTACAAAATTATAAATTACATTAAAAGATACATCAATCAAGAAGCTGCTGATCTCTTAACATCCATAAATCCGAAAAATAATAAATTTTTGAAACCAGAGGTAAATTTTTGACAGAAGTTAGAAAATTTGCATTGAATTCACATTTTATAAGTCCTCGTGCCTACAATTTTGTCAGACAAACATTCAATACGTGCCTCTCACACACTCAGTCGGTGGTACCAGAACGTAGAAGGTGAACCTGGGTTTTCCACTGAATCAATAACAGCTCTTAAACTGTTAGCTGAAAATACTCAGAAAGAGTTTGTCTGCTATTTAAGTTTCGATGAAATGGCCATTCGGAAAGCCGTTGAGTGGAATAGCAAAAACTATGTCGGATTTGTAAATTGTGGTAACCAGCTTGAAGGCGATGTACTACCGGTTGCTAAAGAAGTTTTAGTTTTCTACCATGAAAACTAAAACTTCTTTAGCAACCGGTAGTACATCGCCATTTACTGTTTTAAATGATAGTTGGAAGTTACCTGTGGTCTATTTTCTGACAAATGGTGTATCAGCTGAGCAGTAATAGACAAAATAATAGAGAAGTTTGTATGTTCGCAAATACAACATTTCTATTCTAAGAATAAAATACTTTCTGCGAATCAATATGGCTTTCAACCAAAGAAATCGACAGTTCAGTTACTTTCAAAGTTTATTAATGAAGTAAATGAATGTTTAAACAGAAAGAGACATGTAATACTGCTTTTTATAGATTTTAGTAAAGCATTTGATACTTTGAAACATTGTACATTACTACAAAAACTAAATAACTCTGGAATTATTATCTATCTTAAACTCTATCCCTATCTTAAATTGGTGCAAAAGCTACTTGACTGGCCGAAAATATGGAGTGAAAATTGGAGATGAATTTAGTGATGATATTGACGTCACTGAGGGAACCGCACAAGGCTCCGTGATCGGTCCAAAACACTACCTTACGTACGTTAATTATATGGAATATATGGTAAAGCACTGTTATCTAGAATACTGGAATGTTTAGAGCCAGTAAACCTAGCAACTCTTCAACTACAGCAACATAATTTAACTATTGGGGATTTTTACATCACTTGGCTAAATTGCAAGAACCAAATCCAATTAATAGATCATAATCTGGCCAGAAGTCTTTCGCAAGCAATGGAAACGAGAGAGACAAAATTACTGAGCAATGTCGTAGTTTTGGAATGCCTCTATATGGATAGACGATTAAATGTTATTTTAAATGAGCAGCAAATTGAAAAAGCGAAGAAACTATTAAAGGAAACCTACGAAAAAATTAAAAAAATCAACAACAATTAAAATAATGACGTTATTGTGCAACGTGACGAACCAAGGCCAAGCACAAGCAATGGCTTGGCTGCTTTAGAAGACATGCTGGCAACAGCCGAGAGAGAAAAAGGAATATTTAAAGAAACAAGCTCATTTGATGGCTGCCTAAATGAATTAATCGGTAGTCCTAGGCCGTTAACCGAGAACATAATTATTAAAGCATGGAATTATGACGCTGCTGTTGGTTCTAGCGATCTAGCTATGGTGGCTAATACAGTTTTATCAGCACCAGCTACCCAAGTGTCCGTAGAAAGGTTGTTTTCTTCTTTATCTTAAAATTTATCTTAAATCCTCTACGGAGCAACTTAAATGCCTATTTTTTACGTGATTTAATGTTGATCAGAGAAAATAAGCAAATGTTAGACAACCATTTAAAAAAATACTCACAAAGTGAACATTAGTAACAATTGATTCCAACTTTATTTACACTTGCAAGCAAAAAACCGACATACTAGCTTTTTTCATACAAACAACCCCTCTTCAGCTAGGCAATTCTCTAAGCGACGTGTTGAGGCTGTACTCGTCGCTGTGATCACGGAGGTCACAGCCGTCACATCGTTCGCTGTGGTCAAGGCGTTATTTTTCGTATTCTCTAAGCTCTAATATCTCGCCCACGAACTCTCGGCTGCGTGAGCGCACGGCTGTTCGCAAGGCTGTTTTTGAGGGATGTGCGCAGCCGTATTTGCACTATCGATATAATTTTATCTCGTAAATAGTAGCTATTTCCTTGTGATAACAATTGTTTTATTAGCACTTTTGAATATAAAGTTATATTTACGAATTACTTGAATGTATTTATTTCAAATTAATAGCAAATTGCCCACAAAAAGGTAAAAATGTTTCTAGTAGTGGTCTATGCATATTAAAGTGACAGTTAAAAAAAAAATTAGCTCGACTGTCAAATCAATATGAGGAGTGTCAGGAGAGAGTGGGTGAGAGCGCGTAAATTTAAATAAATTTAAATTTAATAAATATTATCGTTTTATAAATAAGTTATTAATTGGCTCTTATCCCGATCATAATGAGCGAAACAAGTGCCGGTGAAATTGAGTCAGGTGGATCCCATAAATTGAAAAGAAAATTGATCAATGATGATGCAAATGGCGCCAATTCTGCTAAAATTAAGATAAAATTTTTAAGAAATAGAAGAGGACTCTTTAAGGAATACCATCCTATTTATACAGATAACAATAGAAAAGAATATCCTATACTTATTAGCAATGAAAATGATGATGACATTAATTTGATGAAACTAAATAAAACACTCCAAAATACTTCTGGTATTGGTTACATTAGACCGCAAAATAAAAAGTTTCTTAAAATATTTTTCAACACTCTTAATGAAGCAAATAAATTTTTATTGAATACAAAATTTTTAAAAGAACATAAATTGCAAGCTAAAATTCCTTTTGACCGCTTGGAGACACAAGGAATAATCAGAGCCCCGATAGAGTTAACTGAGGAAGACCTTCTTACAGAACTTTCAATCTCTTCAAATGTTATAGGAGTCAAACGTTTTCATAAAAAGATGCAAGATGGTGTATTAGCTCCACTACAAACTGTATTGCTAACTTTTTTATCAACTAGCCGACCTGATCATGTTACATATGATCGAATATGGTTCTCTCTTTCTGAATATATCAAGCCTCTCCTACAATGTTATAACTGTTATAAATTCGGCCATGGGAGTAGGTCTTGTAAGAACAAAGTTGTCTGTTCCATTTGTAGCCTTAATCACTCTTATAAAAATTGTGCCAATACAGATCAGTTAAAATGTGTTAATTGCAATGGTTCACATATTGCAGTGTCTTATTCTTGCCTCTTAAAGACAGCTAAACTCGCTGAAATAAAAAATAAAATATCAGGTAAAACTACATATGCTAAAGCAGTCATAAAAGAAAATATCAAAACCATATCCGAACCTTCATCAAATACAGGTAAGACTAAACTTATTAATTCTCCTCATAAAAGATCTTTGTGTACTGATGTAATAAATTCAGATGTGATATTAAACTCACTAATTAAAACTATTGTAGACATTATTAAACTTAAGACTGACAAAAAAGGTTTTGATGTTTCCTCTAAAAATGTAAAAGAGCTCTTAATAACCAATTTCAGTTTAAATGGATAATTTGAGTCAATTATTTATACTACATTGGAATGCACGCAGTATATTACCTAAAGTAGATCAACTAATTAACTACATTCATGGCCTAGACCATCCTATTGATATAATTTTATTAAATGAGACTTGGCTATGTGATGGTAATAAACTTAAAATCTCTGGTTATAATATTATTCAGAAAAATTCAACTAAACCACATGGTGGAGTGGCTATAGCCATAAAAAATAAATTTAACTATAAAATAATAGATACAGAATCCCATTATGATTGTCAAAATTTACTTATTTCTATTAATCAAAAAAACATGATTTTAGATATTTTAGCTGTTTACTGCCCACCACCACCTAATGGTAAGTTTAACATTAATTATTTCTTACAATGTATTTCTAAAATAACGTCTAAAGATCACTTAATAATAGGAGATTTCAACGCTCATAACTTTTGTTGGGGTTCTAAAACAAACAATAAAAGAGGGCATGTCATTCAAACTTTGATCGATAAGTTAAATTTGGTTTGTCTCAACAATCACCATACAGGGTGACCTGAAATTCGATACATTCCTTTGAAAGACAGAAAGTAGACCTCATTTACAGTAATATTTTTCATGGCATCCCCTATCCGAAAGTTGATATTTACAAAGTTATTGAAATTTCAAAAAATTTTTCTTTATTTTCGACTTTTTGACTTTGACATGACGTAATTTTAAAAATGTTTGTCTTTTTAGTGATTTTTTTATGTATTTTAACCGTCAATGAGTCAAATATTATTTTTAAGGAATAAATAGGGACAAACTAAGCGAGAATTTTTCATTATGAGACATGAAACAGAATTTTCTTTTAAGAAAAATGCACATTTTTCTTAAAAACAGGTGATTTTCTTAAAAAAATGTATGATACAATGCGTACAAATATTCTAAATAACTTCCTTATCTCATTAGCTTTCCAAAAAGGTGCAAATGTCTACATAAAAATATGACGTTGTAGTAAACATATTAGAAGTAAAATGAAATAATGTCTAAATCGATTTATTTGCGATAAGGTTAAAATAAAAGGAAAAACTTGAATTTAATTACGTTTAATAATAAATATTCTACTTTAGGTCTTGTTCAAAATATGAACCTCTGTTTCTGATACAGGCCCGTAGTCTTCTCCGTACCTCTGTTTTGATTATTCTGGTAGAAAGACTAGTTTTGATTTCTTCTGCTGCATTTCTTATGCGGTTTCTGAGCTCCTCTACAGTAGTTATAGGTGTAGTATACACCAAAGCCTTCATATGACCCCAAAAATAAAAATCACACGGGGTCAAATCAAGACACCGTGCTGGCCAAGGAATTGGCCCGCCTCGACCTATCCAGCGATGTGGGTAAGTTTGGTCTAGCCACTGGCGTACGCCGAGGCGGAAGTGGGCCGGGCAACCATCATGCTGGAAAATCATATTACGACGAGTTGCTATTGGCACATCTTCCATTAAACCAGTAATCTCCTCTCTTAGAAAATGTTCGTACATTTCACCATTGAAATTTTGAGGCAAAAATGAGGTCCAACTAAATTATTATTAATTATACCCATCCAGACATTTAGACTGAATCTGGTTTGATGGGCCCTTTCTTTTTTCATACTGGGGTTTTCTCCTTTTGATGCCCAGTAATGTGTGTTATGGAAATTGTTTATCCCGTCACGGTCAAATTTCGATTCATCCGTCCACAATATTCTTGAGAAGAAATTGCGATCCTCCATGTTTGCATTTATCATAAAACGGCAGAATTCCATTCTTCTAACCGGGTCTCCCTCTTCCAACGCTTGGACAGGTGTGTAGTGAAATGGATGTAGACGCGCTGTGTGTACTGTAAACCACACCTTCCATTGATTCAATCCAAGTCTTCTAGCTGCCGCTCTTGTAGAAATAGAAGGATCATTTTGAAAAAGTGTTAAAATTTCTTCTTATTCTTCTGGAGCATGCAAACGAGGTCTGCCTGAATCGCCACGTCTTCTATCAACACGGCCGCTTTCCCGAATTCGTCGAAATGTTGTTGAAAACACTCTAACGTTTGGCACTCGTCGATTCGGAAAACGTTCAACGTATGTTCTTCGTGCAGCAGCAGCATTACCATTACAAAGTCCGTAACAAAACAAGATGTCAGCGTATTCATCGTACTCAAAAGCAGCCATCGCGATACAAAAAAATCACAAGTAGAAGTAAGGGTGTAATTCTTGAGATAACGTTACCTGATGATTGTTTTGTCTTTGTTTATTACATGTTCATATTTTTATGTAGAGATTTGCACCTTTTTGGAAAGCTAATGAGATAAGGAAGTTATTTAGAATATTTGTACGCATTGTATCATACATTTTTTTAAGAAAATCACCTGTTTTTAAGAAAAATGTGCATTTTTCTTAAAAGAAAATTCTGTTTCATGTCTCATAATGAAAAATTCTCGCTTAGTTTGTCCCTATTTATTCCTTAAAAATAATATTTGACTCATTGACGGTTAAAATACATAAAAAAATCACTAAAAAGACAAACATTTTTAAAAATACGTCATGTCAAAGTCAAAAAGTCGAAAATAAAGAAAAAAATTTTGAAATTTCAATAACTTTGTAAATATCAATTTTCGGATAGGGGATGCCATGAAAAATATTACTGTAAATGAGGTCTACTTTCTGTCTTTCAAAGGAATGTATCGAATTTCAGGTCACCCTGTATAACTACATTAGCACCATACGGTTGCGAAGGAAATGTGCTAGATTTAGCCTTTGCGTCTTCAAGCATTAGTTCAAGTTGTACATTTTCAATTTTAGACGATCCTCTTAGTAGCAATCACTATCCCATACTATTGAATGTTCAGTTTCATTTGATTTCGTCACGTTCTACGAGCTCCACCACTAAGTGGTACACAGATGTTAATGCTCTGCAGAAATTTAATTTAAATAAAATAGATTGGACAATATTTAGAAAAAATTGTACTGTTACATTTAGTTATTTTACTTTTACAAACAATACAGAAGCCGACTACAATCGATTTGTTGGTACATTGAATGACATTTTAGAGATATATTTTATAAACAATAAAATTAAATGTTGCAATCTAAATAAAAATCGTAAATCCAAAATTTGGTGGAATGAAAAATGCCAGTCTGTAGTATTTCAGGCAAAACTAGCTCTTGCGTCGTATAAAAAATACCCTACTTTAGGAATTACAACTTTATTATATATTATATAAACAATTCGACGCCATAAAAAGGAAAACAATATTAGAAGAAAAACGTACAAGCTGGGCCAATTTCTGTTCTTCTTTTAATCGCATGACTCCTTCAAAATATATTTGGGAAAGTATAAGAAAATTAAAATTTTCTAAACTGAATATTCAAAATAATATGTCCTCTTATTTAGATAATGATGTAAATGCGCATGAATATTTATCCGAACTATCTGCAGCTAGTGATAAAATAGATTTCGATAAGTTGCACAATGTACTTTTGTCTAAGGGAAACCCTAATGCAACTTGGCTCTTAAATGAATTTTCTTACGATGAATTTCCGCTTTGTCAAATAAAAAAGACACAATACCCGGACCAGATCGCATTCCTTACAAGGTAATAAAACATTTTCCAAAAACAGTATCTGAAATACTCTTATGTTTATATAATAAATTATGGCTAGCTGGAAATATTCCGCATAATTGGAAAATACAACATGTTGTCCCCATTTTAAAACCCAATAGTGATAAAAACTTACTTAAATCATATAGACCTATTGCATTAACTTCATGTTTTTCGAAATTGTTTGAAACTATGTTTGTTCGCGCCAACCCTAGCGCGACGTTTAGAATAAACACAAAGGACATCACTACGTAAAGTATGGCCGACCGACTCAGGGGCGCTGTCAGAGAGTGACGAACACTTGCAGTTAGATCACCTTCCGCGCCGGATGCATTTTCAGCTCATCCCGAAACCTAGTGAACGCGAACGCGTGTGCGCATATTTATTTGTGCTCGTTAATATAATACCAAATTCGCCGGCGAACCGCGATAAATCTATCGATAATCCGCTCAACAGCTGTGTAGTGTAGTGAGAAGAAACCTCCGCCCAGATACAGAACCACCAGCTCAACAATAAGGTCAGTCCCAGATTTCTCCAGCCCTCACATTAACCTATATACCTACTTCCCTCAGCTCAAAGTCGCATGTGTAAGTTTCCTTGCTTAAAAATTTCTTGGCCCATCGAGCCTTCGTGAAGCCCTTCTCCCTATTACCGGCGTTGGGCCTGATTAGAACCAGCACCTACAGTTCCACTCCGCCCAATTCTGCACATAAAATCAGCTCGATTATTTATATTTTGTCCAATTAATTCTGGCCAGGCCGCCCCGCCATTTTAAAACCAAGTTACAGTCCACTACCATTATCAATTCGGCACATTTAACATTAAACCCCTATTCTGTACTTTGATATTAACCTATATGTTAATTATTTAAATTATTTTGTGCATATTTCGGCCCATAAATTCATAGGAAAAACCCAAAAAAAAAAATAAAAAAAAATAGTGGGTAGGTTGTCGGCTTATTGTCGAACAAAGAACTCGAACATTCCAGAACTTCCCTAGGTACCTAATACATAATTTGTGCCAATAATATCTCATATAATAATTTTCTCAGCTCTTAATTACTTACGAAATATTTTAATGTTTGATTCGCATATAAAATAAGTAATAACTAGTGCGTATTGTGAATTACGTTCGGCTCATAACAGAATTGTGAATCGTCGTTGCATTACTAAGTATTTTATCTATATATAACGTTTATATCTTCATATTCTCAATTTTTAAAACACAATATTAATTAACTTAGCATTATTTTAATAGTTATGAGTCGCATAACATCTCAAGTGCCCATACAAACATCGTCGGCTCGCTTCGGTACTTGATTTTTGTGCATTCTGTAGGTAATAGGTACCTACACGGCGCCCGTGCGTAAACAACAGCAGTTACATTCATTCTCAATTAGGTATTCTTCATAGAATAAATAGTGACCTTCACATTGAATTCATATCTTATCTACGTTCTGTGTCTATACAAAAATATTATTAGGTATTACGTTACAGCTGTTTTAAATAAGAATTCTTATCGACGTTCTGTGTTATTACAAATATATTATAGGTGTTACGTTACAGCTGTTTTGAATAAGTCGGCACACTGTTTAGATTGAAACTGCTCATACCTACTTGCATTGTTTTCATTACGTTATTTTGTTTCTAACGCGCCCGCTAAGATTTGTTTATATTCAAACTTCAGGACATTAATATAATATTACAGACGACTTCTAACGCATTAATCTCCGCTCATCAAACATACACTAATACTATATTAGCATCAGGCGATCGGTCAGCTCATTTGTTAATTAACTCGTACACATTTTATGATAAAATTGTATACATTGTCGGCACATTATTAAAATCTATTTTCTGCGTTTTAATTAATTGCGCGCGTATTTTCCGCTCATTACTTTTAAATATTTAACTTAGTTACACGCATATATTTTTAAACATGCCTACAAAATCGCAAGCGGCCATATTTAGGCAAACTATAAAATCTATTAGTAGGCTCAGACGTTTTGGGTCACGTTTTGGATGGTACTAAGGTTGCTTTGGGCCCGGGGAAGCCCATAGCCTTCGGCACGATTTTTGATTTTGCACTCATAGGACTCGTTAAGCACTCATGCGATTCACCTGTAGCTCAAGTTAACTCTGCTCATATTACTCATACTCATTATACTCAGTCGGCTCACTCTACACATTCTGCTCATTCTACTCATGATATTTGCAAAAGCCTGGAAAGATTCTGGGAGTCGGAAGAACCCCAGCCTCGTTCTGCTCATTCAAACCCGCTACACGAGCAATGTGAACACATATTCAGCTCAACCACCATTCGTGACGATTCAGGCCGTTACATGGTGACTCTTCCCTTCTTATCAGATGCACCCGTATTAGGTAGTACTCATGCTATTGCTCTACGTAGATTTCTCAATCTAGAAAAACGGTTGCAATCCGATCACACACTGCGACAAAAATATATAGAATTCATGAACGAATACATAAACTTAGGACACATGACACCGTGTCATCCGTCTACATTTACTCATAAACCTCATTATTATATTCCTCATCATGGCGTGTTCAAATCAGGTACTGACAAACTCCGCACAGTATTTGATGGCAGTTGTAAGTCATCCAATGGAGTCAGTTTAAACGATTGCCTGCACACAGGTCCAGCACTTCAACGAGACATTGTAGATATTAGTATATCATTCCGCGCACATCGTATAGTATTCAGCACTGACATAAAAATGATGTTTAGAAATATTCTCTTAAGACCAGACCAAAGACACTATCAGCTCATACTCTGGCGATCGTCTCCAGATCGACCTCTGCTCACATATGCACTCAACACTGTTACATACGGATTGCGCTCAAGCCCATATCATGCTATCCGCACATTATTACAATTAGCTGAAGATGAAGGTCATCGCTATCCTCAGGCTGCCGAAATTTTGCGTAAATTTGTTTTCGTGGATGATGTACTTTGCGGCCATGACACCATAGAAGAAGCATCAGCACTCCAAACTCAGCTCATTGATTTGTTATCACTCGGTGGATTTAAACTTAGTAAATGGACATCAAACACACCTCAGCTCTTGCAAAGATTTCCAGACGATCAATGCGAAATGCCTAAAGACTTTGACATCAGCGCAGAGTCTCCATCAATTAAGGTTTTGGGTATTAGATGGATTCCCCGATCTGATGAATTTACATATCACATCTCATTACCACCAGTTACCCACATTACAAAACGTTCAATTCTTAGCACAGTAGCTTCTCTCTATGACCCAAACGGTTGGGTTACACCCGTCATATTCCGCGCAAAAATACTTCTTCAAAGGTTATGGTTAACTAAATTGGACTGGGACGATCCCACTCCAAATAATATTACAGATGATTGGCAGCGCATCTATCATGATCTTCCGCACATCTCAGATATACATTTTCCCAGACATATCGCTCCACACAAATTCAAATCAACATACTCACTTCACGGATTCGCAGATGCTTCGGAAAGCGGTTTTGCTGCAGTGATATATTTACAAGAATCAGCTCACAACGGATCAGTTAACGTTCACCTCATAATTGCTAAATCTAAAGTCGCACCGATTAAAAATAAACTCACAATCCCCAAATTAGAGTTGTCTGCTGCAACTCTATTATCTCAGCTCATGTTGCGTGTCTCCCAACAATTGTCTGCTCATCTCACAATTACACATCACGTTTGTTGGTCAGATAGTACCATAGTGCTTGCATGGATAAAAACTCCGCCCCATCGTTTACAAACATTTGAATCAAGTAGAGTAACAAAAATTAACTCAAATTCACTCACACTTAAGTGGCGTCATGTACCTTCCCAATTAAATCCTGCTGACTGTGCAAGCAGAGGATTATCAGCTCAAGCTCTCTCCGCTCATGATTTATGGTGGTCTCCTCCATGGCTCAAATTGCCAGAGGATACCTGGCCCAAGATGCCTTCAGCTCATACTCGACAAGACTTGCCAGGGCTCAAACCAAAATACGTACCATGCAATTTCTCGATACCCGGTGTCGATAGTGATCTGCTCACTCGCTTCAGCTCTTTAGAAAAACTAACTGGTGTCACTGCCTACATGAGGCGATTCATTCGTAACTGTAAACTAAATTCAAACTCGCGACAACTAGGCCCTCTAACTGTAAGTGAACGTAGAGAAGCATTACTCTTCTGGATCCGCTCTGTACAGCAGAATGCATTCGCAGAAGATATTCACCGCCTGCAAACCGATAGAATCTGCACAGTACGACTACAACGTCTGTCGCCTTTTACGCAGGACGGTCTCCTCAGAGTAGGAGGTAGACTCACTCGTTCGGAACTCACATACGATGCTCAACACCCATTCATTTTGCCTAGTTCTAGTCCGCTCGTAGACCTCATAATAGATCACTATCATCGCATACACTGCCACCCTGGCACGGACACGCTACATGCTATTTTACGTCAGCAATTTTGGATATTATCTGCCCGCCGCATTATAAGGCACAGAACGTTTAAATGCATAAGATGTTTCCGTTGCCGCGCTCAGCCCGAAGTACCTATCATGGCTGACCTGCCAGCTGATAGAGTCATACCTCAGCCCGTATTTAGTCACGTATCAACAGATTTCGCCGGACCGTTTCTGCTCAAATCAAGTCAATTACGTAATGCTAAGTTAATTAAGGGATATTTTTGCATATTTGTTTGCCTCACTACAAAGGCGGTTCACTTAGAACCAGTCTCATCGCTTACTGCCGAAGCGTTTATTGCAACATTACAAAGGTTCTGCTCACGTCGCGGACTTCCGGTATTGATACGTTCGGATTGTGGCACAAATTATGTAGGAGCTAGGAATCATCTACTAGAGGTACAACAATTTCTCAATGACAATAACGACGCCATTTCTCATAAACTCTCAACTCAAAATATAACTTGGTTACTCAATCCGCCTAAAGCCCCATGGATGGGAGGTATCCATGAGATTAATGTTAAATCCACAAAGCAACTTCTATACCGTGTTATCGGTGAGCAACACCTCACTTTCGAGGAATTCTTAACTCTGCTCACTAGAATCGAAGCTGTGTTAAACTCTCGGCCCATCAGTCCACTTTCGTCCGATCCCACGGACTATCAGCCCCTTACTGCTGGCCACTTTCTCATTGGCCGTCCGCTCACAGCTCTCCCCGAGCTGACTCTAGATGAAAGAGTAATATCTCCGCTCAAACGCTTTCAGCTCATTCAATCACTCTCTCAGCGCTTTTGGAACCTTTGGACCAAGTCCTACCTCCATACCCTTCAAATCCGCTCCAAATGGCTTTCCTCTTCCTCTCCACCCAAAATTGGAGAACTGGTTCTGCTCAAGGAGGACAATTTGCCTCCTCTACAATGGAAGATGGGAAGAATCTCACGTCTGCTACCTGGGAAGGATGGAGTCATCAGAGTTGTGGACTTGGACACGACTCAAGGCCAGCTGCGGAGGCCTGTCGGCAAGATTGCCCGGCTCCCACTGGATTCTGCTCAGGATGGGGCTCAGCTCGCCGCCTGTGCGGGCCCCCCAGGATGTTCGCGCCAACCCTAGCGCGACGTTTAGAATAAACACAAAGGACATCACTACATAAAGTATGGCCGACCGACTCAGGGGCGCTGTCAGAGAGTGACGAACACTTGCAGTTAGATCACCTTCCGCGCCGGATGCATTTTCAGCTCATCCCGAAACCTAGTGAACGCGAACGCGTGTGCGCATATTTATTTGTGCTCGTTAATATAATACCAAATTCGCCGGCGAACCGCGATAAATCTATCGATAATCCGCTCAACAGCTGTGTAGTGTAGTGAGAAGAAACCTCCGCCCAGATACAGAACCACCAGCTCAACAATAAGGTCAGTCCCAGATTTCTCCAGCCCTCACATTAACCTATATACCTACTTCCCTCAGCTCAAAGTCGTATGTGTAAGTTCCTAGCTTACACAATGTTAAAAAATAGGCTAGAATGGTATGTTGAGCAAAATAAACTTATTCCCGATACCCAGTTTGGTTTTAGAAAAGGTAAAAGTACAATTGATAATTTAGCGTGTTTAGTAGGTGACATTCATAACAGCTTTGCAAAACAAGAAAATATCATTGCTGTATTCTTAGACATCAAAGGAGCATTCGATAATATTGACCATTATTATTAAATTAAAAGTTTAGAAAAATTAGGACTACCGGGTAAACTGTTGGATTGGTTTTACAAGTTTTTGTCTAATAGAAATTTGTACTTAAAGATAAAAAATAAGCTCTACGGCCCAAGGGTATCAACTAGAGGCACTCCACAGGGTTCTGTCATATCACCGTTATTATTTATACTTAGCATGGTCCCTTTAATTCAAAATATTTGTAAATCCATAAAACACTTATTTTTTGCTGATGATTTAGTTATTTTTGTCAGTTGTAAAACGATTGCCGAAGGCGAAAAGACTTTAAACAATTGCTTAGACAAGTTGAAAAATATTTTCCACGGAAAAATGAAATTAGAAATAAATACAAACAAAAGCGCAGTAATACTTTTTACCAAAAGCTTCAGAGGAAATGTATCTCCTAAAATAAAATATAATAATGAAATCATTCCTGCAAAGTTATCCGTTAAATATTTGGGAGTAATATTGGATACGCAGTTAAGTTGGAAGCTTCATATTGAGCGCATTAGTAAAAAATCTGAATTGAATTTAAATATATTAAAATGCCTAACAGGCGTGAAATGGGGATCCGATCCTAAAATATTAAAAAATCTATATTCAAGCATAGTTCGTTCCCACTTTGATTATTGTTGTCAAATTTTTAATGAAGCAGACATGAAATTACTTAAAAAAATAGACATAATCCAAAATAAAGCTCTTCGAGTTATATCCGGTGCCATGATGTCTTCTCCTATTAATTCTTTAGAAGTTGAAGTGGGAATACCACCACTACACGTCAGAAGGTCTTATTTGATTGACAAATACTGTCTGAAATTAGCCAGCAGAGATAATGTTGTTGTTAGCAGGCTTTTAGAAAATTTTCAATATCCGAAGGATAATTTATTTACATTATCTGCACGTACTTCTTTGAGCCATTCTGTATCTTCCCTGAATTCAGAATTTCAAGATATAATATATTGGTCAAATTTATTACCATGTTTTAGTAATACCTATTGGAGTATTTTTAGTAAAATAGACATAAATATAACTAGATATGAAAATAAATATGAATTTTTTCAATTTTTGGAAACTAAATCGGAATTTGTCAAAATTTACACAGATGGTTCAAAATGTAATGATAAGACTAGTTTCGCTTATTACGACACCGGATCAAAAATTGGAAAAGTATACGAATGTCATAATAACTTTTCAATATTTTCTGCAGAATGTCTCGCTATACTGTATGCATTAAAACACATCGTAAAGTCAAAAGATTTAATTAGGAAGCAGTACATAATAATTTCAGATGCCATGAGTGTATTAAGAGCTTTGAAAGAAAATGTAATGACAGCATCTACAAACTACTTAATTTATGAAATAAAATTCTTTGTCTACTATCTTTCTAATTTAAAATGTAAAATAGAATTTTCTTGGGTTCCTAGTCACTCAGGAATATTTGGTAATGAGCTAGTTGATAAAATGGCGAGATTTTCGCATACTGTAAATAAAACTAATTACAAAGTTCCATTTTCCGATTTACATGTATACTTAAAACAAAATATGTTAAATCGTTGGTTTTACAATTTAGATAATACTAGAAAAACTAAAGGAAAATGGCTAGCTGAAATACAAACACATCCATCTACAAAGGCATGGTTTGAGAAATATAAATTGTATACCCATCGACATTTTATAACAACAATGTGTAGGCTAAGGATTGGGCATGGAAGGTTTCCAACCCATCTTTATAGATTAAAATTAACTGAAACCTCGATATGTAAATTTTGTAACCTTGAAGATTGTGATTTGGATCATATAATATTTAAATGTTCTAAATTTGCTATTGAAAGATTACTTTTTATCTGTGAATGTCAAGATATTTTAAAAACCTCAGATTTACCGCAAAATACTAAAGATTTATTAAAACATACTCAACTTTATTCTCTAATATATGATTTTTTAATGTGCACAAATATTGAAATTTAATTTGTTAATTTAATTGATGATTAATGTTTTTATAATTGTTTTCTTTAATTATTATTTTTTCTTTTGAAGAATATGAAATGTTATTTTGTTTTGTTTATGATTTGTTACATTTTGTTACATTGTAGTTAGCAATCTTGTGTTAAAAGTTAGATAAGTATATTATAACTGCCTCGTGGCTCATAGTTTGTAACTAATGCCTTAAATAAAAAAAAAAAGAAATCAAATCAATATTGTTTGTAAACAAAAACATCAAAACATAAGAAAAACATTAAACTTAAACTTAAACAAAAAAAGAAATGAAAAAATCAAATCGATTATGTTAGAAAGTCAAGTGCCACACTTGCATGCTTTAAATTGGATATGGGTCGATTCGAGCGACACACGAAAACCACTTAAAATATTTTGTGAAACTTGGGAACATGTGAAGAAATGTGTGTTTGCTATAACACTGGTATTTAACCAAGCCTTGCTGCGCATCGCACAGTGAACATAAAAAATCGGAATTGATCAAGTAAGTATTATTTTACTATCGCGTAGTATGTTTCTCGCACGACGACTGACGTAACAGT
The DNA here is from genome assembly GCA_037179445.1 of Phengaris alcon alcon. Classification (NCBI taxonomy): domain Eukaryota; kingdom Metazoa; phylum Arthropoda; class Insecta; order Lepidoptera; family Lycaenidae; genus Phengaris; species Phengaris alcon. Next base: position 87,180 of record JAYRCH010000716.1, read on the forward strand.
ATTTTTCTTTAATGTAAGTTGGTATGTAACAAATAAAGTAAATGTAATGTAATGTAAGTAAATGTAATGTAAGTAAATGTAAACACTCGCTTGCAGTGGCTCGTAACGCTGGACCATCCTTAGCTCAATTGGAGAAATTAATTGGATTCATAGAAGTGAGATCAGACCTTGCCACTGGACATGCCCGTACAGCTAATGCCAGGACCCGAATGCGAAATGGCTGGACTGAAATAGCTATGGTGTTAAACAGTGTTAGCAATGGGTGTATAAAAGATTGGAAGCAGTGGGCTAAGGTACGTAAATAATTAATAAATTGTAGTATTAGTACAATAAGCATAATGTTTAATTTTATTTAGATGTAAACTACATATCTCAGTGCTTACCTTTTCCTTTTTTTGTGTGTAGTATTGGAAAGAAGATAAAATAGCTGCCACAAAAAGGAAGGCAAATATTGCAGAGACTGCTAGGCAGAGGACAGGTGGAGGGGTCGACATGGAGGTGGTGGAGCTATCAGACCTGGAGCAAAATATTCTGACCAGTTCTGGTGGTCTAAGTTTTGCTACTGGTGATAGGAATTTAGCAATTAATTCATTTCCTGTATGTATCTAAGACATAAGTCTTAATTAACAAAATTTAAGCTTTTACAACATCAGCTTGCATTGTTTATTAATCATAAGAATTGATTCGAAGAAATAATTTTATTTTTTATTGTTTGTTTGTAGGAACAAGGAAATGAAGTTGAGCCACCTCTAGGCTCTGAGACTAGTGGTCACTCAGAAAGCATCTTGCGGCAGCTACATGTGTGAGTAATTTTTTGTTTGTATTTGAATTTATAACATAAAATTCAATCTATGATGCCAGTAGTGTCTTTAATTATGTTTTTTTTAGGAACTTACTGAGCCTTCAGGATCTGTAATACCTAATTTTACATCAGAAGATCCTCAATTACAATGGGTAAAACATTATTCAATGCCTTCGATGTAAATATAAGTCAGCAATTATTTTAGATATTTAAACTCAATACTCAATGTATTAAAAAGTATATTAATTTTTAGAACGAAACTACAGCTGCTGTTGTAGCAGACACAGTAGCTGAAAATCTACTGATACCAACAATTGTTACTCCACCAAATAAGTCTGAAGGTGTACGGATACAAGATGGAGTTGAAATGGTAAACTTAATACTCATTTATTAGGCAGAGGTTTATAATAACACTTAATAGTATTTTAATCTATAAATTTACAATATATTAAACATATAAAAAAATGAATTGCTGTTCATTAGTCTCGCTAAAACTCGAGAACGGCTGGACCGAATTGGCATCAGTTCAGGGAAGGTTTAAACAGTGAGAAATTTCAGTTCATAGTTAAGCCAGAACAACATTTGTCGGGACAGCTAGTTTTATATATATAATAGTATTTTTTCTATTTTCAGGTATCCTCCACTGAAAGAGACAGAAATATTGCAGTAGCAGGGGATATGTCAACAATTGGAACAAGCGATGGTGTCAGTGGTGCGCGAAGGCGCATTTGCTTCGATTCCCCGAGCAGGCGCAGGGGCTCATCCGTGCTGGCGGCGGCGTAGAGACCCGGCGCTAGCTCGCGGCAACGTCGCCGCACCGCACTGACGTCACCTCGCGGGGGGTCCGTGCGGGACGCCGACGTCTCCTGCAACGGTCTCCCCCGTCACAGCGTCGCTCCGAGATGGCAAGCCTTACCGAACGGTTTATTGCCATCGAAGAGCGACGAGCTGAGGCAGAGCTTGCCTCAGCTCGGTCGCAGGAGGCCTTAGCACGGGCTCAGGAGGACGCTGCACAGGGCCCCATAATAATGGGGGCAGAAATAAACCGCTTAGGTGACATTATACGCGACATCACACGGCAATCACTTGAAACAAATCTACATTTTAGAGCTCCTAATACGTAGCTCTAACATGTAGAATGAAATTTAAGTCGATTTCTGTCATGGTTAGTTAAGAATGAAATTTTATTTTCATTTTAAATTATTTTTGTTTAAAATAATTACTATTAAATTTGAATTAAAACTAGTACTAAATAAGGCTGGTTTTAGTGTCACGCGTACCATCAGTACGGATCGCTCCGCGCGGACAGATCTATACAAGCTTCAGGGAGCGTTTTAGAGTACTACGGAGGGGTCCGTACGGATGACCGTCCGCGCGGACAGCTCCGCAGCCATCCGCATAGCGCGTCCGTGCCGCGGAGCTATCCGCGCGGACCGCCGCTTGCGCGCCTCTGGCTTTAGTGAGCGTTTTAGTATCGTGCGGAGCGCACGCGTCACCTTAGTACAGTCATGGCGAGGCGTGATCATCCCAATGTGGACACGAGCCGAGTGATCGATGAAGTTCGGCTAAGAAAATGTTTGTGGGATGCTTCTGATCCGCAATATAAAATCCAAGACGCTAGAAATAAAGCTTGGGAGGATGTTGCTAATGTACTCTTCGAAAATACAACGGAAGAAAACAAAAAACAAAATGGTAAGTACCTACTTATGTTTTATTATATTTAATATAAAAAAGGTATTCCCTCTCTGCGCATTACATCCATGACTATAATTAGATAAATATGTAATGCAGGTAATATTACGCTAGGATTAAAGTGGATTATATAAATAAATAGACATATGTACTTACTTAAATTTATTTTTATTTTATTTTACATTAAATTTTGTTTAAATAAAGCAATTAAAATATACGCGAGTCTTGCCAGGGCACTCTGCCGGCTGGGCTTAAAAAGTACTCCGCAAAATGACCACGCAAAGCGTTTCCAGATCTGGTTGTAGGTATATTATTTAATATATCTCCCAACCAGCAACAAGTGGTTTTTAAAGTATCTCCAGGAGTACATTTCCATAGGACTATATGAGACTGATATCCACATATAAGTCCGGAAAAGGGCCCACTTTATGAGTAAACTTTTACTTATATCGAGTTTATAATAGACCGCTTTAATGCCGTTTACGCCTATATTTCTCCTATAATAGAATTACGTAAGTGCAATTAGTCCTGCAAATGCCAATATAAGTAAATTATAGGAAAAAGTGAGATGAATACAAGCCTCGCAATGCTTGTATAAGCTCACATTTTGTGAACAATCGAATTGTGTCTGTGAGTCCAGGAATTGTCAAAACTGCTTGAAGAGTAAGTATACTTTATTTTAATTTTATAATAATAAATGTCAACCATTGTAATCAGAAATTGTATAGTAGAAAATCAATAGCTTATTATTGTTATAGTCAGTTATATATATTCGAAGGGGAATGTGAATTTTCTGAAAATTCTATCATGGTTTTAATTAAAATTTTAAAGCGCCTCGTGTTCTTACTTCACTTATTTACATTTTAATATTTAATATTTTATTATGAAAATATCATGAACAGTCGCCATTTTTTCGGTGAGCATTGCCAAGTGCGACTTAGGGCCATTATAAGTAATATTGGTTCTATATTGGCAAGTGTTAAAACCGAAGATTCGCCATATCATTACCAATTAGGGTTCACATTGCCCAGATAAAAACCAACTCTATTGATATTTTGTGACTTGTTAAAGGTTAAAAATTACTTAAAACATTGTTTTTATCTACGAGTAAGTGCACAAAGCGCGCCTGCCAACTTACCTGAAAGATTTTTTGTGGGATTTAATTTTATGGTTATATTATAATTAATAATAATTATTATATGCAGGTTGTCAACGATCGAAATAAGTATGGTGATGTTCCTGGATATCGATATATTTTTAACAAAAAATGATTTCCGATCTCTAAAGAACTTAAAATTGCCTTGGAGTGTTACACATTTCTTGTTATCGCAGACATGTCCCGGTTGTCAAGCATTGGTTTCTATTAAAACAAGAGGTTTTCATTTTGCCAAGAATCAAGACGACATCCAATCATTGCTTAATCAGGATTGGTTCTGGTGTGATAATTGTTCTACCTACGCAGTTTATGATCACTTCCCAAGAGACGAGTGTGAAATTTGTCACTAGTACCGTACCTAACTGAATATGTACCTACCTTCGTAACACAATATTTATTATTGCCTAGTTTTATGTAAGTAAAAGTTAAAGTACCGATACTTACTTATATTCTTACCTTGTTTATTAGAAACTAGCATAAAAGCGGCTACACACGACCCTAAAATCACTGGCAATATCGGGACAGTGGTGGGGAGGACCCTAGATCGTATCATAAATCGCCTGGTGTGTAGGCAAATCGTACCCGATTTTTTTCGTCCCTAAATCGCTACGGGCGAGCTCACGATTCAGGGACGATTATCGGCTCAGGGAGCGTTGTCAGGACGTGTGTAGCGAAATCAGGACTGATTTTTGCGCAGTCTGCGCTCGAGCGCTGCGGCGATACGACGTGCTTGCGGTTACTATTGTCGCCGCGGGCGATACGACGTGCTTACGGCTACTAAATTTTCATTTCGAAAATATGGCGAAGGAAAATGAGCGAGAAGCGTGGACAAAAGTCATTGATTTATTTAAAAATTTACCATATTTGTGGGACAAAAAACAAAAAGACTATTTCAACCGCGACATGAGACAGGAGGCATTCAAAATGCTAGTGCAAATTTTTAATGAAGAGATCGGCAGAGATACATCGCTGGCTGACTTCAAGAAAAAACTTGAGAATATGCGTACTACGTATGGAAGAGAGCTGAAGAAGGTAAGATCATGTAGAATATTATGAGCCTATAACCCTCTTTTGGCGGGAAAATGAGAAAAAGACAAATATCTCGTGATTGAGAAGGAATTTTAGTAAAGTGCTCTATTCATTGACTGGGTAATTGTATTTACAATTTTTTAATACATTTTACAAAGTTTTATATTATTAAATGAAGGAACAAACTAAAAAAAATGAAAAATTGCTTTTTTTTCGTTTGTTGCTTCATTTAATAATATAAAACTTTGTAAAATGTATTAAAAAATTGTAAATACAATTACCCAGTCAATGAATAGAGCACTTTACTAAAATTCCTTCTCAATCACGAGATATTTGTCTTTTTCTCATTTTCCCGCCAAAAGAGGGTTATACGCTCTTAAATAGAGCTACCTACTTTAAGCTCACGCTTTTTGGTACATCTCAATTCACGTGTTTCAGGTGAATGCTTCCCAAGCAAACAGGATCGGGGTCCAATGACATCTATGTACCAGCGTTATGGTATTACCCCCTCTTCCAATTTCTAGAGGGGACGACGGAGCCATGCCGACCTGGAACGGATACTTTGGATGAGGTAAGAAAAAAATATATGCAATTTATAAACTGATGTTTTATTTGTCAGATACACATACACACTAAATTTATGTAGGAACTACTCTCAACATATCCTCCTGAAAATAAACTCTGCCGTGTCCATGAAATAAGTTGTAAATTTATTTCGCACGTTGTTGCCTTCATTATTGCGCTCTTTTTCACTGATTTGCGCTAGAGATACAAGTCCTGTGGTTTCTTCGCGCCAGTCACCATAACTAAAAGTAGAATCATTGATATTTTCAGCATCGACACATGTTTTTGTGATATAATTTTTTGACTTTGTTCTTAAATAATTATGTAAGGCACAACAAGCGAGCACAATTTTGTCGACATTATCAATGTGCACACTTATTCTTTGACGAAATATCCTAAAACGTGCTGCTAAAATTCCAAACGCGTTTTCAACTACTCTCCTTGCTCGTGATAATCTGTAGTTGAAAATCCTTTTCTCGTGAGTTATGTTCTTAAATGAGTATGGCTTCATAATGTGTCTATTAATGCCGAATGCTGAGTCTCCCAAAAACGTGTAGGGCACTGAAATATTTGTGCCCTGTAACGTACACGATGGTGGTAGATGTAACTTATCTGTCATTAATTTATTATACAGTGATGTATGAGTTATGACACCGCCATCAGAGACGCTTCCGTTAATGCCAGTATGTATATACATAAACTCATAATTTGCATTTACTACGGCGAACAGAACTGTACTAAAAAAGCCTTTATAGTTATAGAATAACGTGCCACTCCTCGGTGGCTTTTCTATGGATATATGTTTCCCATCTATTGCACCAACACAGTGATCGAATTGCCACTTGTCTTCAAACATTTTAGCATTATCTTTCCATTCACTTTGCGTTGCAGGCATCTGAAACAGAAAGTAAAGGGAACGTTACGTCACCAGATATATCAGCATCGACATCATCGACACAAATTATAAATACAGAAATATGTGATAAAGAGGGGCCCGCGGACTCTGGAAAAAGTTCACAGCCCAAGAAGCAGAAAATGTCCATACAAAGTAAACAAGAAAAACTGCTGGATGCTGCTCAGACACTGATGACTCGACAAGACGATGATTGGGAGATAATAGGAAAGTCAATAGGCGTTCAATTAAAAAACCTGAGTACCCATCAACAAGTGATTGCCCAAAAAATTATCAATGATGCCCTATTTTACGGAAAACTTGGCAAATTGGCAGACGAATCTAGTATCACTTTATCTCCACAACACACAGTATTACATCCTCACATTCCACATCGCTACTATCATTATTCCTCTGGCTCTTCGGTGACAAATTCATCACCGCAGCCATGTCAACAATATCTGGCACAACCGTCTCCTCAACCATCTCCACAATATGCGATACACCCGTCCCCTCAATCATCTACACAATTTATTATACCACAATCCCCTCAAACACCTCCACAGCATACGGTACAACCTTCTCCTCAACCACCCCAACATCATATGATGTCACAATTCCCTCAAGCATCTCCAGAGTATAACTCCACTGTACAACCATTTCTACAGTCTATCCCACAATATACATTTGAACAACCTTCTTCTGAATACGTAAATCCAACCAACGCGACACATTCATCGTCGACCGACATAAATCTTACCACTGAATTTCCAAACTGTACAAGTGACACAACAGTTCAAAGAGGAACTGGCTCAGACATGAAGGACTTTTTGATCTTTAATAAAAAATAAAATAAATAGTATTAAATACCTTGTATGTTTTTGCTTAATATAAATAAATAAAATAAAACTTTTAAATGGATGTTTTAATTATTCTATAAAAATTCAGTCTACTTACCTTAATAAAGTGTTTCAAACAATTATAGATAGCACAACATGTCTCTGGAATCATTGTGGACATAAGTTGCGGCGATATTATGGCACTGAATTTCAAATCTTCATAGCTTTGTCCAGTTACTAGGAAACGTAAAGTAACTGTAAGTCGTTCTCTCGGACTTATGGATTCTCGCATTACGGTATCCTGTTTCTGTATAAATGGTGTCACCATATTGAGGAGCTCTTCAAAACACTCAATATCCATTCTTAAAAAGTTTCTGAAATCATCTGCTTCTAAATGTCTCATGACGTTCATGTGGCTTAATTCATGGCGTTTCATTAACCAGTTTTTAACCCAGATCCTCCTTTTTCGTCTCTGGTTAGGTGGCACCGTAGTAAGTGCCAAGACAATTCCTATTTTCTGCTGTTTTGAGAGCGTCGGCGGCATTTCGGAAAAACGTGCAGTCTGTAGCACGGTCGGTTACGTACTGACAGGCGTTGACAGGCAAGGACGTGTGTAGAGTAGAGACAATTTTATCGCCGATTCAGCCCCGATTTCACTGTCTCGATATCGCCAGTGATTTTAGGGTCGTGTGTAGCGGGTTTAATATTCAGTATTAGTTGAAAAGATTTCAAGTAGGTATCGTGTAACAGGGAATTACTGCGCGCACGCTTACGAGGAATTAACCGCGCGCACGCTTTTAATTTAAGCGCCCTACTCACACATCTGCCGCAGGGGCAATCTAGGGTGTAGGAGTGGGGATGACCCTTAATTGCATCCTTAATTGTGATGTGTGTAGGCATGCAGGGGCAATTTGGAGGATTGGCCCTGCGGCAGGGCGGCAGGGGCGCGAGACCATCCTTGATCCCTAAGTCGTCCCTGCCGTCGCTGCGTGTGTAGCGCGATTGGGGCAATTTCTCAGTCAGTTTGTCAGTATCTGTCACACGGAGTGCACGTATACATAGCGTACAATCAAAATGGCGGCCGACAACGAACGCGAAGTTTGGACGCGAATTATAGAAGTTTATCAAGACCGACCTCACATGTGGGATAAAAATCATAAACATTATTTTAACCGCGACATGAGGCAGCAAACATTCACACTAATGTTTGAAATTTTTGGGGAACTCAAAACCAACATGGAGCTGCCGGCTTTAAAAAAAAATTTGAAAATATGCGGACATCCTTTTTTCGGGAGTTAAAAAAGGTACGTATTTTTAATTAAGTAATGATTATTCAAAATTGTGTTTTGAAATATTTTTTTTAGTAGGTATTTGTATTTCATTTCAATGTGTTATCTTTTTTAGGTTAATTCTTCAAAACAAACAGGATCTGGCAGCGATGATGTGTACAAACCATCTCTTTGGTATTACAATCTCTTTACTTTTATTGAAGAGACTACTGAACCATCTCGCACGGGAGTAGATACCATGGACTCTGACGAGGTAATACTTAAAATAAAACAAGAATAAAATCACTTGGCACAATTATATATATTTATTAGAATTACTTCTAAATATTAGGTATAAGTACTTACTTAAGTATTTCATCAACATTAAAACTATTTTAATGCTCTTATATTACTCGTAACATGTCTTCTTGAAAATCAACACTGCCTTATCCGTTAAAATACGACATCAATTGACTTCTAACGTAGTTTCCTTCATCGTTGCGCTGTTTTTCATTTCTTTGCGCAACTGATACTAATTCGAATGATTCTGCCCGCCAATCACCTGGTCGATAAGTTCGATCGTTTGTATTTTCAGAATCTGTACATGAATTTGTCAAATAGATTTTTGATTTTGTTCTTAAAAAATTGTGTAAATCGCAACATGCTAGAACAATAGCATCGACGTTCTCAACATTTACACTTATTTTTCGGCGAAATATCCTAAAACGTGTTGCCAGTATCCCAAAAGCATTTTCTACTACCCGTCTTGCCCTAGATAACCTATTAAATATTCTTTGTTCATGGTTTATATTCTTGAATGGATAGGGCTTCATCACGTGTCTGTTGAGAGAAAATGCACTGTCTCCTACAAATACATAGGGCACTGTAATATTACTATTTGGTAACGTTGAAGCTGGTGGTAGGTTTTACTGGCTTTTCATTAGTTTTTCATGAAATTTTGTATGTTGTATTACACCACCATCAGAGACGCTTCCATTTATGCCAGTGTGTACATACATTAACTCATAATTTGCATTAACAATGGCAAAAAGTACTACACTAAAAAACTGTTTGTAATTAAAAAAACACGAGCCACTACCAGGGGGCTTTTCTATAGCTACGTGTTTTCCGTCCATTGCTCCAACACAGTGACTGAAATTCCATTTTTCTTCAAACATTTTTGCTGTGTTCTTCCATTCAGTTTCCGATGTGGGCATCTGAAACAAACAGTAATTGAGAAATTTAATATTTCAGGTTTCACAGAGTTTGGAATTGGATGAACCATATGATAGTCAATCACTCAACCTAAAACGTCCAAGTAAGCTAGACAAAACAGAAGAAGAACCTGCCCCAAGAAAACCGCGATTAAACTTACAAAAAAAAACAAGAGAAACTATTTGATACTGCTCAAAAACTTCTTACCACTACAGATGAATGGGAAGTCATAGGAATGGGCTATGGCATTCAAATGAAAAATTTAAGTAAACACCAGCAAGTTGTTGCAAAAAAATTAATATCTGAAGTCATTTTCTATGGGCAACTTGGAAAACTAACAGAAGAATCGTCAATCACTTTGAAAAACCAATATCCTAATCCGTACATTCATTCAGTACCTATTAATACTCTTACACCATCCCCACAATATCAATCCTACGCATCTGCTCCTACTCCATCCCCACAACATCAATCGTACGCATCTGCTCCTACTCCATCCCCACAACATCAATCCTACGCATCTGCTCCTCCATCCCCACAACATCAATCCTACGCATCTGCTCCTACTTCATCCCCACAACATCAATCCTACGCATCTGCTCCTACTCCATCCCCACAACACCAATCCTACGCATCTGCTCCTACTCCATCCCCACAACATCAATCATACTCATCTGCTCCTACTCCATCCCCACAACATCAAGCCTATGCATCTGTTCCTACTCCTACACAATCCTCACAACTTTCTGAGGTTCAATATGATGATATTACCATTGATTTCCCTAACACTACTTTTAGTAATAATAATAATTTAGTGGAAGGTATCTGTTCCTACTCCTACACAATCCTCACAACTTTCTGAGGTTCAATATGATGATATTACCATTGATTTCCCTAACACTACTTTTAGTAATAATAATAATTTAGTGGAAGGTAGTTTCACTAAAGTTAAAGATTTTCTTATATTTAAACACAAAAAGTAATTAAAATGATAATGTCCTATCCTTTAAAATTCTCACAATTAACTAAATATTTGGGAACTGGGTACCTATAACTTGTTACCGTATTAATAAAAAATATTTCACCGACTGTGATTGTTTTTCTTGTGGTTGAATCTTGGTTGAGTACTTACAAGAAAAAACAGTTTATCTAGAATTTCGGGAAATTAAATTTCTAACATGTAGGTTTACTTTTTATAATTATACTTTATATAAACTTACCCTTATATAATGTGTATATAACAAAAAAAAAATCGCCCAACAAGTCTCAGGAATCATTGTTGACATCAATTGTGGTGATATGATACAACTAAATTTCAAATCCTCGTAGGTTTGTCCACTGGCCCAAAACCGAAGCGTAGCAATTAATCGTTCTCTAGCGCTTACGGCATTCCGCATCAATGTATTTTTTTTTCTATAAATGGTGCCACCATTGCAAGAAGCTCTTCAAAAGAGTCAAAATCCATCCGTAAAAAGTTATTGAAGTCATCTACTTCCAGTTCTTTTATAATATTCATGTGGCATAACTCACTTCTTTTCAGTAGCCATTTCTTCACCCAGTATCTCCTTTTCCTTTTTTTTTGAGGTAGCACCACAGAAAGCGCCAAGGCTACTCCAATCTTTTGATTGGTCGATAATACGGGTGCCATTCTCAATACGTGTGCTCAGCTCAGCTTACTCGGAAACACTGCACGGCAGGCAAGTGTGTAGAGATACTCCCGATATCGCCACAACCGCCATGCATCCTAGATTGCCCCTGCGGCAGGTGTGTGAGTAGCGCCTTTTAGTGTTAGGTATAGATAATAGAGCGAGCGAGCAGTATGAAGGAATCTGTTGAACAGTGAGGACGTAACTAGTCTCGTGCTTAGTTGAAATTTTAGTGAATATATTTTTTTATATTACATTGACTTCAATTAGTTTATCTACTTATTATAGGTACCAGTATTAAGCTTAATTTATTTCAGTAGTTTCAATTCAAGTTTTGTTATTAGTGTTCAGTACCAAAAAGGAAAAACGGAATAAAATCGCAATCGAACTTTAAAAACGTTTTTTCTTTGGGGGCTTGTTACAGGGAGTCAAGTCAAATCGAGAAGTTAAAATACTTTTTTGAGGTCATTGTGTGGGGTGTCAAATGCAAGCGCGTTAACACCATGTTCATTTTCAGATTTCTACGATCAAAATGCCGTTTAAGGTAGTGCAGACAATGGAAAGAGGTAGACTGAGATTGTCGTCTGTACCCGATCAATGGGAAAATAATGGTGTTATGTTTTGACCTAAAAATAAACAAGAAAAACTGAGAAGGCAAGAAAACTGTAATCCAGACCCAACTTGGGCAGCTATCAATTGTATAGTAAAAAGGAGAAATTTAATAATTTTTATAGACGCAGAATCTGAAATAGACGCCATGTGTGATAGGTCCGACACCGAGACGGATAATGATCGTTTTGGAACAAAACAGCTATCACCAACTTTCCACAGGGACTGAGTCTTTTAATCAGATGGCGCAGAAATTGATAGAGGTACGTTTTAAAGTAGTAAATTATTTACAGTTTATTCAGGAAAATACTAGCCTTCCGCCGCTTCTTCGCCACAGACCGCCACCTTTGTGTTTGAAGCGGTAGTCCATCTAGCATATAGCAGCGATAGTAGTTTGTAAGCTTATGATGACGTCAAAAAGAGTTATTTAATGTATCCTTTTTTGAAAATAATTTAATTTCATTTCATTTGATTTTCTATTTTATTTCACTAAACCTCGATGATCTCCGTTAAATTTGAGTTATTGCACCTTTCTCGTTAATGCAGAATTTACATATTATTTTTTAGAATAATGACCAAGATACCAGTGCTCTACAAGAAACCGTAATCCCATACAAAAATTATGTTGCAGCCCTAAATATACTTCATCAGGAATCAAACTCTTTCCCAGAAGAAATCAACCTAGGCACTAAAAACATAGATAGTCAAAACATTTTAATATTTAATCAAGATATACAAGTACAGCCAATACAAGCGGATGTGCAGACTTTTAAAAAGGATATTAAAACAATTCTTAGTAATCAAAGTGCTCTGTTTGAGCTTCACAACAAATTAATATTAAAACATGCTGAGTTTCAGACGTAATTTGAAGAGTTCATAAGACTGTCTTCGAAATCGCCGATTCAAAGTCAGGATGACGCAATAAAAATAATAAAAAGTTTAAACGATTTTGAAACTTTTGAAAAAAATCTTTCAGGTGCAATATTAAAAGAGGAATATCGAAAAAAATGCGTGGATTATGTAACAGAGGATCTGGAAAGGGCGCTTCCAATGCATACTACCTAATTGATTATTTATTTGATAGAGAGTTTTTGAAAAGTTGTTCATGGACAGGATCGTCAAAGGACACCGTAAAAATTTGTTTCAAATCTTTCCAAAAAACGATTGGTGCATAAGAAAAATGCACATTTTTCTTAGAATATTAGTATTAGAATATTTGTACTCATTGTATCATACATTTTTTTTAAGAAAATCACCTGTTTTTAAGAAAAATGTGCATTTTTCTTAAAAGAAAATTCTGTTTCATGTCTCATAATGAAAAATTCTCGCTTAGTTTGTCCCTATTTATTCCTTAAAAATAATATTTGACTCATTGACGGTTGAAATACATAAAAAAATCACTAAAAAGACAAACATTTTTAAAAATACGTCATGTCAAAGTCAAAAAGTCGAAAATAAAGAAAAAAATTTTGAAATTTCAATAACTTTGTAAATATCAATTTTCGGATAGGGGATGCCATGAAAAATATTACTGTAAATGAGGTCTACTTTCTGTCTTTCAAAGGAATGTATCGAATTTCAGGTCAACCTGTATAAATGTTTCTAAGCTTATAACGGCATGCGATAAATCTGTATAGAGAACATTTTATCCTATTGCATGCTGTTATAATCTTAGTGTAGTTTTATCATAATAAAATAAATAAATAATATTATAGTAAAATGATCTAAAATCACTTCTAAGGTAATGTAAAACCAGACAAGAAATATAAATGTTTTTCGGTACTTTAACTTGAATTTACTCATATTGGCCATAAAATATTAGCTTATATGAGGTTATAAGCAGAAATAACAAGAGGGATTCCTAGTAGATGCTCCTGGAGGAGTCTTAGGATTTAAATGCTCCTAAGATGTTATCTTATAGGCGGATATAAGTCTGAGTTATTGGATTAATTACTCCTGAGTGCATTTAGTTTCGTTCCTAGCTTTTACAGGAGTCTTAAGTCCAGTAGTGGCCACGAAATATGATCCTATATACCGATATAAGCTCAAATTATAGGATTAAACGTACTGAAGTAAAAACAGCTGATAAAAGCGCAGTATCAAATATCAAAACCATCATCGGAGCTATATAAGTCAAAATAGCATTATAATATCGCATTCCAGGATTACTTTGCTGGTTGGGCTGTCATACCCTCAATTGTTAGTGTATCGTCAATATTGTACCCGTCGCGAACTCTTATATAATTATTCAATACGCAGCATGCTTTTACAATGTTCTTTGCAACATTAAAACTCACATTAATAGGTGTATGAAACACTGAATTTGTTTGACATTATACCAAATGTCGATTCTGTAGCGTTTACTACGACTCAATCTGTAATTAAAATTTTTTTTCTTGTGAGTCATATTAGTTCTCACATATGGCATCATAACTTTTTGAGATATTCCAAAAGCACCATCGGCTACAATCACATATGGAACTGGAACATTCGTTCCGGGCAATGGCCTTGGTACTGGGATATTTAGATCGTTATTTTCTAATTTCCTGAAGAGTGCGCTATCTCGAAATATAGACGAGTCAGAGTTTTTGCCATATGATCCCACGTTTATGTACGTAAAGCAATAGTTTGCATCGCACATAGCTAAGAGGACTATGGAATAAAAATGTTTATAGTTATAGAACATTGAGCCACCATCAGCTGGATTTACTAATCGTATATGTTTGCCGTCTAGAGCTCCTATACAATTTGGAAAATTGGCATTTTGAAGAAATCCATCACTTATTTCTTGCCACATATCAGGGGTTCTTGTTGGTATGCATTCATCGTGTAGTGTTTCCCATATTACCATACACACTTCGTTCACGATTTGACTTATTGTTGCAATTCCCATCCTGAATGAATAGTGCAAGTCTGTATATGTTCGACCCGTAGCCAGGAATTTGAAAAAAAAAATCATTCGTTTGTTTCATTACATTAAAAATACTTCAGCAGTGATGGAGAACAGTCAGAGACGCATTCTTCAAAACAAAGGCTGCTATGAAAAATCAACCTTCTGGAAGTTCTGCTACGAAGTATAAAAAATATATTTATTATGATGAACTAATGTTCCTAAGTCCTTCAACTGAAAATGATTTTGACGAGTCAATGACATCACCACCCCTAGTTAATGTAACGTCTCCAGAAAATGCAAATTTAACAGAAAATATTTCATCTCCAGAAAACGTAACGTCTCCAGCAACTTTATCAGAGAATATTGCATCGCCAGAAAACACAGTAACTTCAGAAAAATAGCAGCGTGCTAGTAATTCTGGATCACAAAATCCATGGACCCAAAAAAGAAAATATAAACGGAAACAAACAAATAAAGAAAGTTCACCGTTTGAACAAGAGTTATTAGCTTTGCTGTCCAACCAGACACCTGATCTTGCCGCAGATGACCTGGCGGACGCGGACGATCAGTCTGTGCGGAGCGATCCGTACTGACGGTACGAGTGACACTATGGGATCTATCAGACAGGGAGCGGTCACGCGGTCAAGCGTTCAAGCGGTCAGTTTTGCGTTCTTTGTGTCCTATTACGTTACATAGATATACAGGAGGCATTCTGACCGCGTCGGTCAAGTAGAACCCACGCGTCCGCGCGTTCAGTGCTGTTTTGGCGACCAAATTGGAAGGAAGATGGAGACCGAAAAGCTAATTATGTTAGTACGTAAAAGGCGTTTTTTATACGATGCGAAGGATAACAATTACAAACCGAGGAATAGTAGCCGAAGCATGGTTGGAAATTGCCAGAGAAATGGGAAATGAAAATGGTAAGTCATAAAATAGTGTTTTGGGCAACATGTATTTTTGCCACTCGTTCAGAAACTACATTTTTTAAGGAATATAGAAATGTATTTTTACTAGCTAGGTTATGTCGAATAAAAAAAAACATCAGTCACAATATATTTTTATTACATCGAAGTTTAGTTAAATATGCACTAGAATATGCGATCCTTACATAATATTATTAATTAAAATCTATATATACAAAAGAAAGTCGTGTTAGTTACACTATTTATAACTCAAGAACGGCTGAACCGATTTGGCTGAAAATTGGTGGGGATGTAGCTTAGAGCCAGGAGAGGGATATAGGATACTATTTATTCCGTTCGACAGCGTTCCCGTGTGACTTGACATAAAACATCAGTCACTATAAAACGTGGTATAACAAAAAAGAATCAGACTTGGAATAAAAAAAGAAAAATGACAGGTATGTAATGGACGTATGGATGACAATTTGATTTTTGTAAGAAATCAATATTATAACTATTTCTATTAAATAAATAACAATCATAATGTAATGATGGAACCATTGCCTATCACAAAAAGCAAAGTAATTTTTTCTATGAATGAATGGTTGAAAATTTGAGTTTTGAAATAAATATTTAGGTGAATTGAAGTGAAGTGAAGTTTAATTACTAATGCCGCGACCAAGACGATCGAATCTTTCCCGACAAAGCCGTAATGGAAGAAGGATACGAAACACTGCAAATGAAAGGACTGAAGAAGAACAAGAAATTGCACATGAACAGCGCCGAGTTAGTATGGCTCGACTTCGTGCTTCTCAATTACAAGAGCAAAGTGAGGCAGCCCGTAAAACGGCTCGGTCGACAATGCAAAATCGTCGAGCGAACAACAGAGGTCAACAAATAGATAATTTGCGACGCAGAACAAGAGATTTATCAAGTGCTGATTTGAATCGAGCAGCGTTTCGATACGATTGCAGCAATGATTACAGCTTGAATCCTAGCGTTTGCATTGGGCGAATGGACGTTGTTTGCAAGTATTGTGGTGCATTAAAGTTTTCCGGAGAAACGCCAGGATTATGCTGCCTTAGTGGTAAAGTGAAATTGCCATTGTTGACTCCGCCAACTGAGCCATTGTATTTATTGCTTTGTGGCGAAACACCAGAATCACGCCACTTTCTTGCAAACACTCAAAAATACAATGGTTGTTTCCAAATGACGTCATTTGGGGCAGATATTATCGAAGAGCGAGGATCTAATCCGACATTTAAGGTATTTATTAATACGCTTTTATAAGCATGGTTTGTATGTATGTACGAGGGCTGCACTAAAAGTATCGGGAATGGAATAATTCCACTGTTCCTGTCATATTAAAATCTTTTTAATTTAAAACTCCTTGGTTTTAAAAATCGAATACCGTTTTTTTATTTAAAAAAAGATTCTCGGTCTTGTCACAAGGTCTTGTCAAACTTGTTTAGTCGTTGAGAAAGCGATGATTTATTATGACTTTCGAAGTGGTTTAACACAAAAACAGTGTGTTGACCGGATAATTTCTGCATTTGGTGATGAAGCCCCATTCAATACCACAACGAGTATATTTCACGGCTTCGAATGCTATGCAACGTGCTGAAACACCTCCAGCAACTACATTGACCAGTTTCTTTGCGATCTGCCAAAGCGATCCGTTTGCACGAACTCTCCTTTACTCGGAGATGCCAAGTTATTATACTTGGAATGCTTCATCGAATAATTTTCAAAGACGGAAGCAAGGCGATGCGGTTCCTGGGTATCCGGATGTGCGTTCTACTGATGCTCTTGGTCGTATGTATACAGTTCATCCAAAGAATGATGAATGTTTCTATTTGCGGTTGTTGCTGGTAAATGTGCGTGGGCCAACGCCATTTGAGACACTACGGACTGTTAGTGGTGTAATATTCCCAACATATCGTGCTGCATGTGAAGAACTGAAGATATTAGAAAACGATACCCATTGGGATACGACAATCGCTGAAGCCGTTATCTCTGCATCTCCAAGTCAGATACGCACATTATTCGCTATCATAATTTCGACATGCTTTCCATCAAACCCATGTAACCTGTGGCACAAATACAAGGATAATATGTCAGAAGATATTTTACATCAAATTCGTGTCACTTCCAGAAATCACGATGTTGAGATGAATGAGGAGATACATAATCGTGCTTTACTCTTGATCGAAGATATGTGTTACCTCATGTGCGGTAGTTTATTAATCAGGTTAGGAATGCCAGCGCCCAATCGTGAAATGAATGACGCATTTAATCGAGAATTGGAACGGGAACGTGAAAATGATCACCAGGAATTAGATTTAGTAGTTCAAACGAATGTACCCCTGTTGATTTCCTAACAAAAGGAAGTTTATGATACTTTAATGAAGGCAATCGATGATGGAAATGGTTGTTTATATTTCCTAGATGCCCGTGGTGGAACAGGTAAGACATTCCTCATGTCAGTAGTTTTAGCCACTGTTCGTGCGAGATCCAACATAGCGGTTGCAGTTGCTATTGCTTCTGGAATAGTAGCCACATTGTTAGAAGGATACCGTACGGCTCATTCAGCATTAAAATTACCGTTAAATCTTAAAACTATTGAAGAACCAACGTGTAATATTACAAAAAATTCAGCAATGGCCAAAGTTTTATCGGCATCGAAAATCATCATCTGGGACGAATGCACAATGGCACATAAACGTGGATTAGAAGCACTTAACCGAAGATTGGAAGATTTAGGGAATGACTCGAGATGTTTTGGAGGAGGAATGATTTTACTGTCTGTCGATTTCCGCCAAACACTGCCAGTAATTCCAAGATCTACGGCTGCCGACGAAATAAATGCTTGCCTCAAATCGTCGAATCTATGGCGCTATGTCAAGAAACTGCAGCTGACAACAAACATGAGAGTTGCATTGCTTAATGATACATCTGCTGAAAATTTCTCTGAGCAATTGCTGACTATCGGTAATGGCCAAGTACCTGTCGATGAATCGAGCGGATTGATATCATTTCCAAATAATTTCTGTAATTTTGTCTCATCAAAAGACGAACTTATCAACAATGTATTTCCAGACATTATTTCTAACTACAAAAATAATGAATGATTGAGTGAGCGAGCAATTTTAGCGGCTAAGAATAAAGATGTAGACGACCTGAACTATATAATTCAAAATAAGATCATTGGAACAATGCATTCATTCAAATCTATTGACTGCGTCACAAATGAAGATGAAGCCACCAACTATCCAATTGAATTTTTAAACTTCTTGGATGTGCCTGGCTTACCACCACACAATTTACGCCTAAAGGTTGGCTCCGTAGTAATCATGCTTCGAAACATAATCCAACCAAAACTGTGCAACGGTACGCGTTTGGTGGTTAGAAAATTGATGAACAATGTAATTTACGCGACGATACTGAAAGGAAAATTCAAAGGTGAGGAAGTTCTCATTCCGAGGATCCCGATGATCCCAACCGATATGCCGTTTGAATTCAAAAGACTTCAATTTCCGATCCGTCTTGCATTTGCCATGACCATTAACAAATCACAAGGCCAATCCTTAAAAGATTGTGGTTTGAATCTAGAACATCCATGTTTTTCCCATGGTCAATTATATGTGGCATGTTCACGGGTCGGAAGACCATCTGCGTTGTTTGTTTTTGCGCCTGATAAGAAAACAAAAAATGTCGTGTATCACAAGGTACTTAAGTGAAGAACAACCTATGTACTGAAATGCAGAAACAATAATAAATGATTAATGTACTTTTTTTTTTATAATAAAAAAATTAACTTAATAAATTCGAAAATCTGCTTAGTTATTGCCTTTAAGGCGGAACAGAGTTCGCCGGGTCAGCTAGTATGAAATAAAGTGTTCACGAACTTCATATGCTGTAATATTACTTCTCTGGGCCTTTGGTGCAAAATAATTAAAAGATCGGGCATTAATATAGTAACGACGAACCATATCCTCATCTACCACTTTGTTGTCCCCCTTAATTCTGAGGTAGTTGTGTAAACAACACGCAGCTTTTATTACTTCGTTTGTTGTTTCTGTGTTTAGTTCAATTTCATTCATAAAAACCCTCCATTTCTGAGCCAAAATACCGAATGCACTCTCTACTATACGCCATGCACCACAAAGTCTACGATTGTAATTTGCTTTTCTATGGTCTCGAATTACGTCAGTAGGAAATAGTCTCATTAAAAAATTTTCTAACTTGAAACCACCATCTCCAACAGGTTCTTCTATCCCTGGCAATGGCTTTGCTGGTGTAATATTAAGCTCATTGTCAATCAACTTCTTGTAAAAGACAGAATTTTGAAAATAGTGCTGTCACTGTCTATGCCATAGCTGCCTACGTCAATCATTATAAATTTATAATCAGAGTCCACCACTGCCAGCAATACTGTTGAAAAATTTTTTTTTATGACAATAATGCAAAGACCCCGTGTTTAATGGGCATTTTATTGTTACATTTTTGCCATCTATACTGCCTAGACAATTTGGAAATCTCCACATTTCATGAAATCCGATAACAGACTGCTTCCAAATTTCTTCGGTCGGGAATGGCATGTATGTTGGCTGTAGATTTTTCCAAATTACACTACATGTTTCCTTGAATATAGTTGTAATAGTAGATTTTCCCATACAATATGAATTGCCTATTGTGGATGAGTAATCTCCAGTGGCAAGATACCTGAAACAAGTACAAAACTATAAATATATTAATAACAAGTTTGTTATAAATGTGCAAATCCGAATTGATCGTGCATATTTATTTACAGGCAAACAATGAGCTACTAAATGGAAAAGCTTAAGGGATAATTATAAGAAGTTCAAAAAGTCAACAGAAACGGCTTCTAGATCTGCATATAAAAAATACAAAAATTGGCCTTGGGCAGATCAGCTTCGCTTTCTAGATGCCACCATTGCGCTGAATGAAACTGATAGTAATATTAACAGTGAAAATAGAGACAGCACTTCGCAAGTTTCTGACTCAACCAACCAACCAAGTCCAAGTAACAGTGTTGATTTGCGAGATTTTGTGTCTGAAAACCTCTCCCGTCCCGGTTCTAGTAATAATAGTTACTCTAGAAATTCTGCCAAAAATAAAAATGTAACACAAAAAGGTGATTCCTAGGCTACAGCCACGAAATTGTAGCTTTTCGTTTGACATTAAATGTTGTAAGCGTACGTCGAGGCTGTAGTCGAAGTTTGTGGCTGTTTTGCTTAGAGAATACATCGGTATTACCGATTTCATATAAGAAAATTCAAAAATTTAATTTCAAATCACGCCGCCTACAGCTTGCAGCGCTAGTGTCGAACAGCGTAAAAACTAATCTTAGAGAATACCGATAAAGCTCTCATCACTGTAACAGCCGCTGCCATCTAGGCTGTTTGCGCTTAGAGAATAGCACCGCAGGGCAGTTTTTCTGTCATTAAATCAAAGAGTATTGTGCAATTATTTTCATTATTACTGACTTTAATGTTGATTTTTATCAAAATAAATGTCTATCTCTACGAATAATAAAAACTAAGGAAGAGTATAGATAGTTCAACTCATCTTTGCGCGTGACGCTATGTGTGCGTGCGTTTGTAATTATACAGCTTTAATTTGTGTGGCAGTGACGCAACCGCCATCGTCCGAGCAACACGTGTTCTTATCGTTTTTTTTGCGTGGGTACAGTCATTAAGAAAATGTCTAGCTCTTCACGGAGAAAATGTTTAAGGAGTCAGGTAAATATTTTTGTTATGTGTCACTTTCGATATAATTAATATTTGTCATGATTCAATAATGTATGAATCTTTAAAAAATAATATTTTTAAAGTTAACGTATTGTTATTGTTTTAGACTCGTGAAACTATTGCCAAGGTATACGAATTTATGAAAAAGGATGCGACAGATCTTTTGCAACTAGTAAATGATCCAGTTTGCAGCGCAAGTCCTTTTATAATATCAAAATTGAGTGAACATTTAAATAGTGTGCGAAAGAGAACAGCAATGGCGGTAGGGGTATCTGAGCGAACAATAACTAATATATTGGGTGAAGGAAAAGAAACTGGCTCTAAATTTAAATCCCCGTATAAAGACCGCAAAAAAACGTGAAAAGAAGTTGGAATTAGACAATTTTAACGTTGATGTTCTACGTTCAACTATTCAGAATTATCATTTAGAACATCAACAGTTCCCTACGTTGCTAAAGTTAAAAAGAATATTTCAAGAGAAACTTAACTATGACGGAAGTATTTCGACTCTGCGTACAGTATCGCTAAAGTTGGGATACAAATGGCGAAAAACGGTGGATAACAGACGTGTAATTATAGAGAGGCATGATATTCAAAAGCTACGGTTCAATTACCTGAAAAAATTACTCCAATGTCGTCAAGAAAATCGGTGTATACAGATGAGAGCTATATCTTGACCAATCATGTGCAAAACAAAGGATGGGGTACGAAAGATGGGCCACCGTTAAAAAAAAACCTATCAAAAGGACAAAGAATTATCATTGTACATGCTGGTTCAGAACATGGGTTCGTACCTAACGCACTATTGACATACAAAGCCAGTAGTGTTTACGGTGATTACCACTCTAACATTAATGCAGAAAACTATGAAAAGTGGCTAAAAGAACGTCTGGTACCGAATTTTCCACCGAACTCTGTGCTTGTGCTTGATAATTCATCATACTACAATGTTCAAAATTAATAGATCTCCAAATTCTAATGCAAAAAAAAAAATAGAAATGCAGAGATGGTTGACGGAAAAAAACATTGTGTATAATGCAAATATGAAAAAAATTGAACTGTATGACTTAATAAAAAAAAATAAAGAAGATCAAATTAGTTATAGGATTGATGACATACTTCAGCCATATGGGATAAAAGTTTATCGGCTACCACCGTATCATCCTGAACTAAGCCCGATAGAAAATGTATGGGGAATTTTAAAAAATTATATTGCTTCGCATAATATTGAACAAAATCTGATGGGAATAATGAACTTAATAAACGAACGTTTAAGTCAAATTGATGAGGAGATGTGGCGTAATACTTGTCGACACGTCAAAAAGAAAGAGGAAGAATACTATCGACATTTTGATATGGAATCTGAATTTATAATTAACCTGGGAGAGAGCAGCGAATCCGAAAATTCCTCATTTTATTCTTCTAGTGATACAGATTGATATAGTTGTATGTTCAATAAAAATACATTTTACACATTAAGTTTTTATTTTAGTTGTAATAAATGTTTCTGTATTTTGTACTTCACTGTACCTCTTGTCACGCACACAAAGTCACTGTGCATATACAAGGTTAACGCACACATAATTCCGCGCGCAAAGATGAGTTGAACTATCTAGAAGGGTGCGGGGGGCACACGGGCCACCGGCCACAACCACAAAACGCCGCCACTGGCATATTTCCTGTAATTTTCATACATTTTATATGGACTCGCTGCACACGGTTGGCGCCGGTGGCGGCCACACGCTACTAATCGTCGCAGCTTGCTTCTTGTGGCCCGCACCGGCCACTAAACGCCGACACAAAAAGCCGCCACACGCCACTTGCGCGATTCCGCGCCCCTCTCTATCTTACCTCAGTTTAACCTGTGAGTAGTAGTGTAGAGTCGACGGTTAACGCACGCACGTAGTCTGTGGTTCATATCGGTAGATAAATATGGTTATAGAATTATTTATATCAGAGATACAATCCCGTCCTGCGATCTGGGATTCAAAAAGTGATAGTTATAGTAATAGAGGAGAAAAAGTGAAGGCCTGGGAAGAAATCTGCGAATTGTTTGTAGGAAAATTTTGGAATAAAACTGCCAAAGAAAAGAACATTGAAGGTACTCGTAAGTTTAATAAAATAATATAAAACCATATATTTACATTATATTTTCTTGCCACGGTATTGCTCCTTCATCCATAAAATAATCTTTTAACGTATCTCTTGCAGTAGACGCTAGTGTTACTGGCCAGCCTGTATTTTGTATATTTTCGAGTCCCACTATTTTCAAAGTGTGACGAAAATTTTGCGAATAAAGTTGTGCAAAATGCAAAAAGCTTTCACAATGTCTTCTGAGAAATGAACAGAAGTGTTTAATGGGCGATGTAATATTCTCCATTTGTTTGCTAGTACGCCGAAGGTACACTCAATGCAACGTCTGGCACGGCTTAACCTATAATTGAAAACTTTTTTGTCTAAGTCCAAATATTTTCCAGCATATGGCCTCATCATATTTTCACTGAGGTCAAATGCTTCATCACCAACAAATGTATAGTTTAATCAGCAGGGACCACCAGTGCTTACCCTTTAAGGGGTTTTGATTGGGTATTCTGAAAGGCTGGCTACTTTAAGTTAATTAAAAACCCTTATGATGGGGTTACACTTATGATTTGTTAATCCGTTGAACGGAAAACCCTTTCAAAGGGTTTCCCAATAAATAAGTCGAATAGTAGTTAAGCACAACGAAAAAGCCGTATGGATTGAATAACCTCATCTAAAAGGGTTACCCCTTCATAAGCGCTAACCAAGTAACCTCTTCGACCGACTTTAGATTGTAATTCTTTACGAATAGGGTCAATTATTGTATGCGTTAGCGTACGCTACCGGCTGGCGCATGCGCACTGCGTGAGCTGTGTTCAACTCGATCACTACTTGCACGCAACAATGTATCTTAAGATGTAGGACGAACGGCTATATTATGGTAGAACAGAAATTGCGCTCACGCACGCCATCTTCTCCCCGTTAATTTGTGTTTTTACTTTCACTTTGCTTGATCATTCACGTCACACGTGTTATTGTTTTTAAGAACAGAAAAAATGCCGCAACCACGTAAAGACGCCGTACATCGCTATTTTGTTTATGATAACGATACTAAAACAAGTGTGTGTAAACTTTGTGAAAAAAAACTTAAGGTTGTTTGTAACTTTGTATTTTGCTTAGATTTTTAGATTTTGCTCCAAGGTATACCCTGGATCCAAAAGTACAGAACAGAACTCGTGACTCCTTATAGATACATGTTTGGGGATTTCGGCGTTGTTTAAAGAACTGCAAGCATATGCCACCATGTCAATTAGAGTAATCATCATCATCACCACCATTATCACACCATACATCATCATTCATCACATTATGATGATATAAAAGGTACTTCTCATAGTATTTTGCACTAACACGGAGATCCTTGAAAATTACTCTGCCGTTTATAGACCTATTCGCAAAATTATTTGTTGTTGTAAAGGGTTTAATTCGAAATTGGTCCTTTAGTCACTAAAGTGAAAACCTGATGATGCGATCCATGAGGAATCGAGGGAACCCCTCGAAATTTATATCGACACATATAGTGATTTTGACTGAAGTAACACAAGCTACCAAAAAATAAGATGTTGTACCAAGGTATACCCTGGATCCAAAAGCACTGAACAGAACTCCTCAGTCTTTAAAGATATGCGTTTGGAAATGTTGGCATTGTTTAAAGAACTGCAAGCATATGCCACTTTGTAACTTACAGTCATCATCATCATTATCTTAATAACAACACCTAATGGAAGCTTGGCGCGCATTCAAATAAACATTCGATCGATTATTTTAGACGCTCTTAAGACGTATTAATAATAACTGAACAAAATATATCACTAAGGGCCGATTTTTCAATCGTCAGATAACTCTTACCTGAGGAATCATTATGTGACTTTGACAGATTTTGTATGAACAATCTGTCAATGTCACATATTTATTCCTCAGGTAAGAGTTATCTGACGATTGAAAAATCGGCCCTTAAAAGAGTGAAATATTTTTTTTAAACAAAAAATTAAACTGCCTTCCAAAGTAAAAATACACAAAAAAGTATGAAATAAAACTTATTTTCTAAATAATTCCCCTTTTAAATTTGGCTATTTCTCTACTCAATCCTCTTAATTTTGAAGTCGGTAACAGCAAATATGAACGTGAGTTTAGTTAGTTTATAGTTTAGTAGCGACTTCAAAGTTAAGAAGATTGAGTAGAGAAATAGCCCAATTTAAAAGGGGAATTATTTAGAAAATAAGTTTTATTTCATGCTTTTTTTGTGTATTTTTAGTAGTGATATCCGTATCAGTATCCGTATCCGCGGATATCCGAGGCAGAAGAAAGAACCGTATCCGTGTCCGTATCCGTTACTATTTGGCGGATCTTTTACGGATCTATTTACCTTATTAATTTTAAAATTATAGATGAATTCTTTATATAGGTGATTACTGATTAAGGTAGCAACTAGCAATAAAAAACTATTAAGTTCAATACATATAATATTCTTGAGGATGTTTTCTTTGTAAATGATTTTTTTAAGAAGTTGTGCCTTTACCCTTACAGGAATACTTTCTATCACAAATTTTACACTTTGCAAAATATTTCCTAATTACACTACTAAGCTTTTCTGTACACATTTTTTTCAAACTCATGTACCAATACCAAACAAAGGTTATCTATGCTGTCCAGTGTCACACTAAACTGTAAACAAATCAAAAGAAAGAAAAGAAAAGAAATCGAAACATGTGTGAAGGTTGCGCGCACCGACACCGACCGCGTAAGAAAGTTAAGATCCGTATCCGTATCCGCGGATCTTGACACCAAATATCCGTATTCAGATCCGTATCCGCGGATATACATTTTTAACGATCCGGCACATCACTAATTTTTAGTTTGGAAGGCGGTTTAATTTTTTGTTTAAAAGTAATTAATATATAGAACAGGTCTCTTTAATTTGGCTATGTACATATCGTATGAAAGGTCATGTAATAGCTAGATCAAACTGACCTGTGCTAACTGCCAAATATTGAAACTTAGTAAAACTTTTTTTGTAAAAACGTGGATAGTCTTTAACATAATTATACGAACGTTGTTACTTGTTTACAGGGTAAACACACAAGCAATTTAAAAAACCATCTAGCTGTAAAACATACAGTTGAATTCAAAACGGTATTGGACATTAACCAAGCAAACTATATAAATAAGGAAAATTTGAAAGTAAATAAAACAGCGGCAAATATTAAAGAAATTTGTATGCAGTTAATAACTGTACACGGGCGACCACTGGCCATGCTTAATGATGATGCTTTCCAGCGACTTATAAATCTAGCAGTACCATCAGATGCAGATGTCAAATCCCAGATAAACGAAAAATCTATTAAAAGTGCAATTACAGAGCAAGCATACGCTATAAAAAACAAAATCTCACAAGATGTAAAAAATAAAATGGTCTGCATAAAATTAGATTCGGCTACATGCACAGAAAGAAAATTTGTTGGCATAAATATCCAGTATATAAAAGGGGAACA
Source organism: Phengaris alcon alcon (assembly GCA_037179445.1). Lineage (NCBI taxonomy): Eukaryota > Metazoa > Arthropoda > Insecta > Lepidoptera > Lycaenidae > Phengaris > Phengaris alcon. Next base: position 114,034 of record JAYRCH010000716.1, read on the forward strand.
AATTGTGGTTCGCAACATAGCAGTAGTAGAAGTCTACCAACCACAATCTGCAACATTTTTAAATGAAACTTTAGAGGGCGTTTTAGCCGGATTTAATATTGGTAACAATCAGATATATTGCGTTTGTACAGATAATGGGGCGAACATGATTAGAATGGTAAAACTCATAGGAGGAAAATATTTTATCGAAGAAAGTAATGACGACGGCAATATATCAGAAGGACACGAGGACGACTATGAAGAACCAGAAGGAGAAGACGCTATAAGTAGGTATGTCATATTGTAAAATTCAACTAAGCTAAAAATTGGTACGAACTACGAATTCGCAATGCATATCCCTAATATATAAGGTTCGGTAAAATCAATTACGGATATTTTGGGCATATGATTTATTGCTTATGTAAAGACGTTTAAGCAGAAAAGTAATTGTCATATTACAAAAAAATAATTTTTTTTATGGGCGAGTTTGCGTTTTGCGTAGAGTCACTCATACATGAGATGATGTTTTACTTTGAGTATGACAATAATTTTTTTGCCTAGACGTCTTTACATAAGCAGTGGATCATGTGCCTGAAGTATCCGTAATTGATTTCTGGAAACCTTATTTACGTTTCTTAGGACCGGTTTACACTTTCAATATAAAAGATAAACAGAAAATGAGGTACTTACTCTAAAATATTTTTCATTCCCATTTACCTCCAGTGGCAAACCCTGCGAGAGCAAAAGGGAACAATCGCTGATCTGATTTCCTTTTTTTCGGCTAATAAATCATTTCTATTTTTCTACAGATTTGGATAACGAAAACAATAATGAAGACCTATTTAATACTGAAGAATATGTAAGAGATTGTCTCCCCACTCTGCCCAGTACAGATTACAATATACGAGGCATGCTTTGCGCTGCACACACTTTACAATTAGCCATAAAGGATGCAGTAAACGAAAATATTGAAGCAAAAGCAACAATATTTGTAGCTCGAAGAGTTGTAAATATTTTGCGAAAACCAAATAACAGCAACATCCTTAAGGCGGCTGCATTAAAAAAACCTATAAATGACTGCGCGACAAGATGGTCGTCCACGTTTAATATGTTGGTACGACTGATCACATACCAGGATATATCTCACGCGATACCTGAGGTATCATCGTTGCTTTCCTCACAATTTTGGGCAGATATTATTTCTTTGGTAGAAAGTATGGGTCCAGCTAATCGAGCCACCATAGAGTTACAGCGACACGACCTCACAATAGGTGATTTTTATATTACATGGCTTAATTGCAAGAATGCTCTTAAAGGAATAAATGCCGACTTTGCTAAAAGCTTGATAAACGCCATGGAGGTGCGGGAAGCAAAACTATTAAAAAACGATGTATTTTTAGAATGCTTGTATCTGGATAGACGTATCAATTTGATGCTCAGCAACGAGGACTGTGAAAAAGCAAAAAAACTAATTAAAGAAACTTACAATCATCTAAAAATATTAAGAAATGAACAGAGTAGATTAGCTTCAGACGTCAATGAGGGAACATCTTCCACGCCAAGTACTAGCAGACGTTCCACAGTTCAAGACTTGGAAGAAATGTTAGCAAGAGCTGAAAGGGCTAGAGGCTCTTCGAGGCAAATTAGCTCTTTTGACGCTGCTCTGAATGATTTGGTGTGTTCCAAGGCTCCCATTACATGAAAATATTATTAGAGCTTGGAATAATACCTCAATTATATCAAGCGACTTAGCTATGGTCGCAAATACTGTCTTGGCTGCACCTGCCACACAAGCATCAGTCGAAAGATTGTTTTCCTCTTTGAAATTCATATTGAATCCATTACGAAGTAATTTAAACCAATATTTTTTGAACGACTTAATGCTTGTTAGAGAAAATAAGGATTTATTAGACTAGTTTTCAATGAAAAATTCAAGACAAAAGTTATTAATCGACAATTAAAAAAATATACTACTTTATTTAATCCAATCAGCCAGTCTATTCTCTAAGAACATTTTCAAATCTCGACAGCTGAATCCGCGGTGAGTGTCAAATTCGTATATGATATTTGACACTCACCGCGGATTCAGCTGTCGAGATTTAAGAAAAGAATAACACTGCAGATTTCAATTCAATCCAAACTTTAAAATTGTAAATTTTACTTTTGACGTATGGTTAAAAAATGTTGTGATTTTATATATATATATAGTACAGGTCGTGCAATGGTTTATGAGCGCTCAGTGAAAGTGGAGGGGATCGTTCGCGCATGTGACCAATAGCAAAGAATATATATTACTAACGAACCAATAGCGTGTCGGCAGCCACGTTCGGCATGCGTTCGGCGCATCCACACCACCCGCCCGAGCCCGCTTCCGCCAACACACCCAAAAACTGACTTCTGCGCATACCCCCTAAACTTAATTATGTTGGTGACTTTTGCTGCTGTTCCTGTTGTTGCTCGAGGGTACTGTTCATGACAACATGGATCATTTCATGCATACATTCATGGCGACGTTTTTCAGCTAACTTCGATAATGGTTTCGCCAATGCCATCAAAAAATTGTAACAGTCATGAATATTATCCTCCATGTTTTGCAAAGGCTTTTCTTTGTCTTTGTATTCATTCATTCATTCATCATTGTATTCATTCATTCATTCATCATTCAGTATAACATCAAAAGATAAGCCCGAAGTGGACGCTTTAGAGGAAACTAAATCTGGAGTAAATGAATCAGGGTTTAACGCAAATGACGGTAGTGATGATAACATTACAGTCTTTTTTAATTCTTCTGCATGTTCGTTTTCCTCGCTGCTTGCATCATCTTCACTTTCCGGTATAGTTATAATATGTCCTAAAAATAACAAATAATTTACTAATAAGGTGTTCCAAATACTCAGATAAAATGATACTTGAGTGAGTCATTGAAGCTGTACAACTTTGTGCAATAAAGAATTTTCAATTTGTATTGTAACTTTCCGAGAAAATATGAGTCAACGACTAAAAAGATTTACCTACCACACAAAAAGGTACTCGCGGTCACATGATTCTTTTTGTATGTGATGGGAAGTAATAATTTTTTTGTCATTTTTGACCCATGTAGAAACATTTTTCTCCTTTATGTTATTACAACTATAAGGATTAAACGTCTAAACTCCACGAACGGAGCGAGAAATCACACGCTGGGATTATTTGCCAAGTACTCTTTTAGATTTTCTAATGTAAATCTCAGATCTTATAATAAACCACCTATAATGTACCTACTTAAATAACCTAACCTAATCACATCTCAGATCAAATAATAAACCTAAACTTTGAACTTTGAACTGAAGCCTAATAAACTACGCTACTTCAAAGTAAACAAATGCGCTCACGCACACAAGCAAAAAAGTACGCTACTTATCGACAGTATCGAACGAGTCGTCGCGACGACTAATCTATGTGTGCGTGAGCGCATTTGTTTACTTTGAAGTAGCGTAGTTTATTAGGCTTCAGTTCAAAGTTCAAAGTTTAGGTTTATTATTTGATCTGAGATGTGATTAGGTTAGGTTATTTAAGTAGGTACATTAGAATTATTATCTATGGTTACATTGGCGAAATCCAATAACCTGATACATAAGACGGTATATGTATGCCCGCTTCACGGCTTGCTTCAGCAATAACTAGATATAGGTAATTACTTACTTTTAATAGTGCGGCGAACACACGCCTTTAGTCTCTGTTCCTCCATTATTAAAAAAAACTTACTTTAATATCAAAAATACGTCACGCGATCACTGAACTAGTAAACAAGCAAGCGCTGCGTTGTGCCGTGTGCGATCTGCGAGAGACGCGAGGAAACGATAATATGAAATACCAATCAAAAGTCAGAACCAAGAAATCGGACGTGTGTGGGGATAAAACCTCTTCAATAGCGGAAACCCAAACCAGGAAGCGCTTTCCCTTTCAAACCCCCGGTAAGCGCTTACGTTTTCGTTAGTGTTTCCCAATTCATAGGGTAAGCCTTATTTTGGGTTACCCAATCAATAGGGTTTCCCAAATGGTTATGGTTACCAAATGACCTGGGTTTCCTTTTATAAGGGTTTTGAAATTAAACGTGTTTTCCGGTCCCTTTAATGGTTGTCGATTACCGACCTGTCGTGGTGACGGGATATTTAATGTCTTCCTGCGTATTTTATTACACAGTTCACTTTCTCTAAATATTGTAGAATCGGATGCTTTACCGTATGCCCCAACATCCACGAACGTAAAAAGTAAATTCGAGTCGCAAGTTGCTAGAAGTACTATTGAAAAAAAATTTTTATAGTTAAAGTACAAGGAGCCGGTATCGAATGGATGAATAATTCTTATATGTTTCCCATCTATGGCGCCTAAACAATTAGGAAAATTAGTATTTTGAAGAAATCCGCTGGCAATTTCATTCCACATGTCTTGGGTCGGTTCTGGAATACAAACGGCTTTTAAATAGTTCCAAATTAATTGACGTTTCTTGTACTATTTTCCTTGCTGTAGAGGCCCCACGGTGGTAAGAGAGTTCAAAATCCTCAAACGAGCATCCAGTTCCTAGATACCTGAAACAATGAAGTATATTATATTTTTTTTGTTACAGTAACTAAATTACAGAGGAAGTGGAAGAGTCTTCGTGACAGTTTTAATAGAGAAAATGCAAAAAACAAGAACGTTGCGAGTGGTTCGGCAGCAACAAGCAGTAAACAGTACATTTATTTCAATCATCTATCTTTCTTGAATTCCTTAAAAGAAGTGAGACCGCCTACCGATGTTACTTCCGAGTGTGCAACTAATGATGCGGAAACACCTCGCCCGAAAATGAACAGGAACATTAATAGCTCCCCACACTGATTTCAGTGACGGTGGCCGGTTTAATTGAAACCAGGCCAGCTACGCAAGAGTTATTTTATAGTGCCCAAGTGTGTGCGCAGTACACAAGAGCACTCTCTCTTCCTTTACTCTCGTAACCCAGTGGGACGAATAACCGACACGACTGGTGAGATATCAGGCGCAGGTCCGACTTTTTACATGCCCATCCGACGCATGGATCATCTTTCTTGTCAGACAATCAGGTGATCAGCCTGCATTGTCCTAACCAAACTTGGAAACAAGATTTTTTGTTATTCCAATGCGGGAATCGAACCCACGACCTCCGAGTCGAGAGCGAAGCTCTAAACCACTAGACCACGGAGGCTGTTGAAACAACAGGAACATTAATATGAAAAGGGCCGGAAAATCAGAAAATGAAATTCTCAGAACACTTTCGGAAAATTTAAAACGTAAACATGATCAAATAAGCGACCAAAATGACCCCGATAACCAATTTCTGATGTCGCTGCTTCCACATGTAAAAAAAATTGACGAAAACTGTAAACTTGATTTTCAATCAGAAATATTACAGTTAATTAGAAAGTACACGCATAATCAAAATTATGAAACCTATTCGGAACAATATCATGGTTATTCTTCAGGAAATGCCAACATACACTCTACACAAAAAGCTTCTACATCTGCCCAGTTTTCTCCACTTCATTCACATTATTCCGACAAGTCTATGCTTGACATGTCATACTCTACACAAAACGATTCTACATCTATCCCGTCTTCACCTATAATTCAGCCTTGTCCTCTTCATTCACATTATTCTGACCAGTCTATGGACAACAGTTCTGTAATCGAAGACATGTTCCGTGATGATGACGAGTGATATCTACCAAATTATAATAAACACACAATAAATAAATACAAATACCTACGTGTTTTATTTGTTAACTAGCTATTCTCTAGTAGAATAAACAATGCAATTGTGCCCCATGGGTGAACTATCAGAAATCCTTTATTAAAATCGGATCAGCGCGCGGTCTAGGCGTGTAAGCGTAACAGACAGACAGACAAAAAGGCCTAGATTTTAATACGCAGTTATAATAATTATAAGTAGTGATTATAAATAAAGTATAGATTATTTTATTATAGTTCTGTGGAGTTTTATGCTAGTGATTATTTCCACTTACCTTAATGTGATAGCTAGTCTTTCCGCAGGTGCGATGCTTTTCCGCATGTTGGTGTCGTGGTGCTTTAATCCAGCCTATAATAGAGCATGTAGTTCCCAAAACGTACCTATACTTAAACGAAAATGTTTGAAAAACTTTTTTGGATGGTTTAGAAGATTATCGAAATGTTCGTTGCATTTGTGTACATTCGTTAAAATTGGATGTGTCCAATAACTACGGTTTCGTCTTCTACGACGACGTCTTTTTATCAAAAGTATCGCAATTAAACCTTCTTCGTCGGAATCCATTATGATACTGCATGCCTGGGTTAAAAAAAGTAGCAACCACCGACCGCAAGTGTCAACCATCGGCCACAAGTGGCTGTCGCGCGCTTCAGCTACTTTTGTGGCCGTTTCTTGCCTCTTGTGGCGGCGTTTGTGGCTGTCGCGCGTGGCCCGTGTGCGGCAACACTAACTGTGTCAAAAATTTGTTCCGCGAGTCTACAAAATGAGACCCGAATACATGCATACCTACTTTATGCATATATTCGGGTCTCAATTTTGTGTATTTATAGAAGTGACAATTATTACTGTCAACGGCTTTATTTCGTAAATTTAAATGTTAGTGTTTCGTTGCTATTGCCATATTTTAGTGTGCGAAAAGGAACAAAATTCAAAACGGTTGAAGTATGGTAGTTACGTTTCCTTAGTTTTTATTATTCGTAGGTAAGTAGGTAGGTAGGTAGGTTCGTACATTTATACAAAATGCTTTTCTTTCGAAATACCTCTAATGAGTCTTATAGAGCAAGAGCCAGCGGCCCCCAGGCCTTCGGTAAAGTATAAAAGCTGTAAGTTTCTCAATGTATGTCCCCAACACAGGTAAGAACGAACCCCGTCTATGAAACTTGGGTCGCGGTGGCTTTCGCAGGTATCAGATAATAAAGGTGTGTATAATTGTGTGTTAAAATTGGTAAAGTATAAAACTCAGTTTTTACATATTATACTTATAATAATCCTAAAAGTCACCTTGCTGAAAGCCAGACACTTCGTACGGTTGCAACCCTCTGCCAGACACCCTTAAAGTATATTTAATTATTACTATACTTACGGTATAGTATAAAAGCTGCAATTTATATGTTATTTGGAGAACTATCAAATGATGTTTTCTCAATAGCCAGAAAGTTTCAGTAGTTCCTTTATGTTGCCAGGCACATCAAAAGTCTAATGTAGGTGCGAGCGCGAGGGATATATGTGTCAGCGGGTGCGAGTGAAATACAGCGTCCGGTCCATTGCGACGTTTTACTGCGCATCAGCTGTCATTTATTGTGTATTATGTGGTGAATAGTCATACGTACAGCAAGCGTTTTATTATTTTTTTGTTCAGTTTATAAAGTAAGTGAATATCAGTGTGATCATGGAAGGACAATTAATTTGTTTTCTATGTAAGAAAAGTGATGGAAAAATAATATTGTTTTCGGAAGGAACATTAAAAAAATGTCAAACTATTTTAAAGGCGAGGAAAATACACAACCTCAAATATAACAGCGTTACTTTGCCAAATGAATATACAGACGGTGGTTATCACCGCGAATGTCATAAAATATTCACAGGACTGAATAGCTAATATTATTCTTCGAAACCGATAATTTCAAAAAAAAAAAAGTGTTAAGAATCAAACAACTAGTGTAATTACAGACGACTCATATGCTACCACGCCGTTGACTCTTGAATTGACAACAAAGTCAACACCCGAACCTCCAACAACATCAGACCAAAGTTCATCTTCTCAATCAACGGAACCACAACCTTCAACTTCTCAAGAACAGTCTCATTCACCACCTTCATTCACAGAATCTTTCTCAATATCACAACCAACCTTCGTTTTTGAATCAGGAGCATCACAGTCTACATCTTGTCCAGAAAATCCGGACGTTACAACATCACATGTAAGTGAACATGATGATGGAAGTCAGGGCGTAAATATCCAGGCTGAGAGTGATGCTCATATTAAAGATACTGTAAACATTTGTATCAAATAATTGATCAAAAATGCTCCCACTTCACGCAGCTGATACAAGCCAATTTAAATCTAGTGTCTTACCTATTATTGAAGATGTAGAAGATTATCATGAGCTGTTCATCACTTTGACTCCAAAAGTTCATTATCATACTGATTGTAGAATTAATTTTAACAACAGTGTAGCTTCCAAAAAAAAAAAACAAGTAGTAAAAGTGAGTAGCATCATCATCAAGAATATCACAGAATAGTTTTTAATGAAATCAGTAACATCATCGAGGATGACTTAATGAAAAAAGGGCGCTGTTATTTATTGGTATATTTACATGAACATTATGTTGACTCACTGGAGAAAAATTTTGAAGAAAATTCCGTTGAAATGAACGTCACATTCACAGCACACCACCTTGAAGAAAAAATTTTAAAAGTATTCTCTAAACGTGAAATTTTTCACTATTCGCAATAAAAAATAATAGCGCCAAAATATTTACAAGCTATAGATCAGTTCTTGAAAATTTACAAACAGAAAATATTTTACAAAAATCGGCTTTGACTCTCAGAAAATTAATACTAGGAATAGAAAAAAAATACCCTCTAGAAATATCACTGCAGAGCATTTAATATCCGGAGAAGTTTCGATACCACAACTATTGTTGGACTTTTACTTCATTCTTCTTGGTGGAAGTAGACAAAAACGGAGAAAAAACTTTAAAGTGTGCTCGCCAGGTACGTTCTTATTGACAAGATATAATTTTTGGATTCATAACGGTCGATTGAAGACGTCGAAGCACATCATGTTGGGTATGACGTTAAAAAGCTTAACAAGCAGTAGAAAAATTATAGACATTGTTGTGGATAGAATTGTAATTGATGTAAATAAGACTTTAATATGTGTGTGTACCTTGTATATAATGTATTAGAATATGTAAATAGTTGTAAGACATTGTATTGTATCGAGTCTTTAGGTATAAGGTAACTTTTTACGTACCTGGCAATCTGTGGGGCTTAACAGGTTACCGCGAACGAATACGTGAGTGCAAGAAAGAGACGCACTGCGCGAAACGAGATAGCATGACACCATGACACGGGGTCATGACCTTGCAACCCTGCGGAGCCTCCCAGATTGCGGGTATAAATATAGCGCCGATATCCGGCATAATTCACTGTTAAATCAGTCGGTCTTCGGTCCACATGATCAGAATTCACAGTTTGATATCGGATTTAAACATAGATAATTCTCCTGGACAAGATCAAATATGTCCCCGATTAATTAAACATGTTGGAACTGCTATCCTCACCCCCCTTACGCATATTTATAACTTGAGCCTTTCAACAGGAGTCTTTCCCTCTAAATGGAAAACGGCGGCTATTACTCTCTTGCACAAGGACGGTTGCAAATATAGTCCTAACAATTGTCGGCCTATATCGTTGTTATGTATTTTCTCTAAGCTACTTGAGAAAATTATAAATAAACGTCTGACTAGTTTTTTAGAATCACATAATGTCATCTTTAAGAAACAGTTTGGCTTTCAGCGTAATAAGTCGACCGAGGATGCGACAATGCTTTTATGTGATATAATATCATCTGCTTTAGATCAAAAGAAATACTGTCTTGGGGTATTTTTAGATCTTGCCAAGGCTTTCGACACGGTTTCGATCCCAACCCTTCTTAGCAAACTAGAATCCCTCAGTGTAAGAGGTGTACCTTTATCTTGGTTTCGTAGCTATCTATCCGATCGGCTACAATATATTAAGTCTATCGGTACCGTGAGCAACTCTCTGCCAATAAACTTTGGAGTTCCCCAAGGTAGTATTCTCGGTCCTACTCTGTTCTTGTTATACTTGAACGATCTTCTGGATCTGCAGTTAGATGTAGCGGACATTGTCTGCTATGCAGATGATACCGCATTAATTTTCCGTGGTAACACTTGGGAGGAAGTCTTTGATCATGCCGAAAAAGGTCTCGGTACAGCTTCTAAGTGGCTTAACTCAAATCTACTCACGCTTAATGTACATAAAACCAAATATGTCGCCTTTCATATAACTTCCTCTTCAAAACCTCCTTTGTCCCTCTCGCTAAAAATGCACTCCTGTAAATCTAATTATTTGTCATGTTCTTGTCCTTCCTTGCAGCGCGTGGACAACGTTAAATATTTAGGCATACACATAGACGAAAACCTTTCATTCAGCCAGCATATCTCTTTAACTGCTTCTCGCGTACGCAAGTTGACTTTCATAATGAAAAACCTTAGACATTCGGCAAATCAGGAAGTTTTAAAGACCGTATACAAAGCTCTCTGTCAATCTACACTCATTTATGCAATAAAAGCCTGGGGCGGAGCAGCTAAATCAAAACTAGTACAGCTCGAGCGTGCACAAAGGTCTGTCCTTAAAGTTATGTTGAAAAGGCCTTTTCGATACTCAACCAACCTACTCTATAAAGAAAGCAAAGTCTTGCGTGTTAGACAAATTTATATCTTAAGAGCTGCCACCTTCCAGCACAAAATTATTATAAACTCCCCACAGTATAATTCCCTTCTTGACCGCAGAGTTTTCAAAATTCCAATTCCTCAAGTACGTACGACATTTGCACAACGCCACGCACCCTTCCTAATACCTTACCTGTATAACGAAGTCTGTAAAAAAGTTCCGGCCTTTATTAAGTCTACAGTTAGGCAATCAAAGAAAATTTTGGAGGATTGGCTGTTAGGTATAGAATACATAGAAACTGAACTCTTATTGCCATGAGCCACTCCCACACAACACTCACACACACACATAACACTTACACACATAAACAACACACATACACAGCACACACTCACACACAGGTACTTTAACAAACATTATTATATACGTATTAGTTTAAGAATAAAAATAACTTAGTAACGTGGTAGTAATATTGTATCCGAGCAAGTTGATTGGTATCTCAGTATCTGGTTTTTGCGACACAAGCTGTGCTTAGTGCAAAGGCCGCTGCAAACTGTTTTCTTATAAAAATCCTAGTCTTAAGTAAATTGTAACATAGAATCGGTATATCATGTGTATATAAGTTTTGGCAATAAACATATTATTATTATTATTATTATTATTATTAGAATACGAAGAAGATCTGGAAGAAACTGGAAGAAAACTGGAAGAAAATAGTGCTCTATGTTTAGTATCAGGGAGAATAAAAACGAACGTGCGTTTCAATCTGTCGTTTCAATCAAATCCCTGAGCTATCGAAGAGGAACAATATACAGTCCACATAGAACCAGGTGTTGGTTTCGGCCAGGATTAAGTGTGCCAACCAATACATTTGCTGGTCCAGTACAGACATTATGAATATATATGGTCACTGCATTAGTTATCAAGCCGTCGAAGAACTAGAAACAGAAGCAACTTATACTTCGATTGAAAAATCTACATTATGTCCAGAAAAAATAAAGAAAAAGCCTGGTCTTTTTACTGGCGTGGCTTACGATAACTTTCACCGTTTTGTGGAAACTACCAATGGGAAGGATACTCTTCACGACACCGTAGGAATTATTTACCAGAACAGTGACTTAAATTCAACTGAAGGATCTGAAATGCCTGAAGCTCCGACTTCAAGTAATAAAAACGCTTCAACTTTCGATACTGAAAACACTACAACTTCTAATAATGACAATACACCGACTTTTGACAATGCAAACACTCCAACTTTTGATAATGAAAACGCTTCAACTTCTGGTAAAGAAAATATTCCGGCTTCTGATAATGAAAACACTTCATCACATAAAAAAAAAAGAAGAACTTTCGAAGAAATAAGTATTGAAGGAATTCCATATCCCAAACGACCAAAGATGACAAACGATTTACAATTATCGGTCGATGATTTGGTATGTATAAACTCTCAAAAATATACTGAAATAGACAACATATTGATGGTTAGCCATGCTTTAAAACTACCTGATGTACCTATGTGGGTTGGGGACTTATAATAGTGATAGTTCAGAACAAATTATCTCTTATCTGACTCCAATCAATGCATCCCCAACCAGTACATCAATAATGCTCGAAACTATGTTACAAAGTCAAAAAATAGCAGAAGAGTTACAGCAACCTTCCAAACAGGTTACGTATGATCTTGCGATAGCAAAAATTGCTCTGCAAATACAAGCCACGGAAACATCTAAATTTGATAATTTGTTCATCCATTTAGGACCGTTTCACATCATGATGGCTTATTTCAAAGCCATCGGTAAAGTAATTAGTGACTGTGGATTAACTAATGTTATGGTTGAGAGAACTTGCTGGCGAACGGTTCTGTAAATGGATTTTTAGACGGGAAACATTTCAACCGCTCTAAAAGATTGCATCCTTTAGTAGCATTAGGCCTAGAAATATTTCATTTTGAATCATTTTTACAAGAAGATAATATGACATTAACAGATGATATGATAGAGGAAGTTAAGATTGCAAAACTGTGAAATATCATCATTCAAAGTTGAAAATTAAGATCGAAAAGAAGAGTTGATGAATAACTACGATATTTATTAGCAACAAAGCCTTAACGGAGAACATGGCAAGACGGTACAATTTTATTTGATATATGTAAATCTAATATATATACATCATATTATATATATACATCATTATTTAAACTTATCCAGAAGTATTCGTACAGGTGATTTCGATCTATTCAAATCAGTGCTGCCTAAAATTAACAATTTATTTTTTATACGCAATCAGCAAAATTATGCACGGTGGACTGTCAAATATTATGAAAATTTGCTAAGAGTTGCAGAAACTCACCCGGATTTATTTGATGGATTTCAACAAGGTTACTTTGGTATTAAAAGAACCACCAAACCATTTTCAAGACAACCTATTGATTTAGTATTGGAGTAAACCATTAATGCAGACGCAGCGAGACGTCTGACTGGTGTTATCCATTTCACTAATTCAATTTCGACACGACAAAGGTGGGCCTGGAATCACGATATAAGATCTACAATAATAAGTCAAGTTTATCTTGAACTGGGACTTCAGACTCATCAGGACATCTCAGCAGATTTAAACCTTCATAACATTCGTAAAAATACTCAGCAATTGCAGAAATTCGTGACTACTTTTGATCAATATATTAATCCATTTAGTCTAGAAGTGCCGAAAGACCAATTAATTAATATTTCATCCGGAAAATGCATCCCCACCGGTGGAGGAATTTCTTTTGAATGTTGAAACAAATGGAGATTCTCTTCGAAAAACATTCATTTCTGAATTCATTTCTGAATGCCAGTCAGATATTAAGACAATACAGATTTGAGAAAGCAATAAAAAGTACCGATTAATAATTTTTCCAAAGATTATGAAAAAAAGAAAAAAATCAAGTAAGTTGGAAAATTCAAGAAATAAAAATTCAAAGAGATTTTTTTGGCCGTATGCTTGGAATTTCCATAGACTACAAGGTTGATATATCAAAGATTTTGTCTTATCCAATTACCTCAGTGCCATTATCAATGTGCCATTTAGATGGTACTATTTGCAAAACAGATAAATCAGCATTGATGAAGTGCTTGGAAAAAGAGGTACAGCATGAGCAACCACGTCATGTTGACGTATTGATAATAGATGGTTTTTTCCTTATACACACAATGAAAAACGTTCCAAAGAAATTTGGAAGTATTTCTAAGAAAATGATGCAAATGGTTACTCAGTTACAAGCATTGAGGATTGATGTTATCTTCGACCAATACTTTACACCATCCATTAAGGATTATGAGCATTCCCAACGGTTTGAGTCCGCACAATTACCGTACATCATATCTGGACCTGAACAAGTTCGACCCAGTGATTTCGCGAAAGAATTAAAAAACTCAAATTTTAAAGAAGCTCTTGTCAATTTCTTTATATTACATTGGGCTACTGATGAAATGGCGCACTTTATTGGTAACAAAACTATATATATATAAACTTTAAAAAATGCCATTCTTTCAGTGTTAATAACTCCAAGAATGTTGTATCAAGTATTCATGATGAATTATCATGTCCGGAACATGAAGAAGCTGACACCAAGATAATATACCACGTGTGCAACATCAACTATCCAGCGAATATAGTTATTCGAAGTGTTGACACAGATATTATTGCCATAATGCTTGGTCACATGCACCGCCTACGAGATGATTCGTTCGTATGGATGCTCACAGGAACTGGTAACAACTTGAGATATGTGGACCTGACGAAGATACACTCAGAGTTAGGAGAATCTATGTGCCGAAGCTTACCTGGATTTCATGCAATCACAGGATGTGATTACAATCCTGCATTTTTCAGGAAGGGAAAATTGAAACCTTACAAACTATTAAAAAATTGCGATGAATCCCAGAAAGCTTTTATGAAGTTTGGCGACAGCGAATTATTTGAAAATTATGACCAACAAGAAAACGTCTTGATTACCATTCAGCGATATATATGCAATATATAGTGTTGCTAATATTATTGATGTTGATACAGCGAGATTTCAAATGTTTATATATTCCTATACAGTCTCTGATGTCAACGAGGCATTTAATCGAAAAAATTGCGGAATTTCGATGCCAGCAGTTTACCACCTTGTAAAAGTGAGCTATCTCAGCAATTTTTGCGGGCAAATTATATTTGTACCATTTGAAATAATGCTCACCTGAAGAAACCAACTACATACTAACCAGAAAATAATGGTTGGATCCTGCAAAATGATCAATATCATTTTAAATGGTTTGAAGGTGATCAGCTACCAAACTACGTCAGTGATTCTCTAACAACTGTATCAGGTATGTAATTATGATGTTACAATATTATTAAGGAAATTTTGATTATTTATGATTATGTTAACATGGATTAATTATTACAGAAACTGGCGAAGAAGACGATATTGATAACGACCAACCCACAGATTGGAGCAGCGGTGATGAGGACACTCAAGATATCGACGACTACGATTCATAGAATACTTTGAAATATTTTTCCATTAATTATTGTATTAGATTAATTATATTATTCCAATAACTATTATTAAAATAATTATTTAAGTATATTATTGGATTGTTAATTTAATGATTCCTAAACACGAAAATTTTATAAAAGAATTTTCTAAACATTTATTCGTTGATTCTTAGTTATTGTACATAATGAATTTTCATAGTAAATCTAGAAAATAGTTCTCATTATATACAATAAATGATAGATCATGCGCAGTAAAACGTCGCAATGGACCGGACGCTGTATTTCACTCGCACCCGCTGACACATACGAGGGGAGGTCCAAAAGTTCGCGGAATGGAGGAGATGGAGTGGGGATAGGGTAGCTCGCTTAGTGTCATACTAATTGAGCACTCATAATTAGTATATATATAAAATCTCAACCCTATAGTGCCATTCTGCTCTCGGACACCGTCCGATGAACAGCTCCGCTCGCTACGATCGTTGCCGTCGTCCCGCGCTCTCTATTTGCGCTCTCGCTCTATCCGAGTGTCATTGCTCACAATAGTGCACCACTGGAAGAAAGAAGACAGGAAGACTCAAGAGGCAAGACTCAAGACAGAAGAGACAAGGCGCCACCCAACCGCCTTTGCCGCCCGACCCGTGCCGTACCGTGTCTCGCGCCGCGCCGCGATCGCCGCCTACCGGACGATTCGTGCGACCGCTCGCATCGTCCGTCTCGCTTTTTAGTGCGAGCCTTCTGCTCGCACACCCGCCGCGAAGTTATCGCCGCGTTAGGACGAGCGTGCGACCGGTCGCATCGTCCGTCTCGTTCTTAGCGCGAGCCTTCTGCTCGCGCTCCGCCGCGTCTCGTTCGCGAACACTAGCGCCCTAGTGTTTAGCGCAACGTTAGTGTGTGAGTGAGTTCCAGCCGCCCAAGGAACAATTGTAAGTACCGTGACACGGTTAGGCACACTACACGAGGAGTTTTCCTCACTACACACCTCCCCTCCCGGTCGCCGGGAGGGGCTGTATCCCCCAATATTAATTAGAGAGCAGAATTTCTTTTCACAACCAGGATAAAACTTCCTAATTATGGCTGACGCCTTAATCAGGAAGTTCCTGACGTTCCTTCAGAACGAATTCCCTGATGCCGCTAAGAAATGGGAACGCTTCGCGAGCGCCCATGAAGCAGACTCACCGGCGTCGCCCGATTGCGACGCCCCGCTAATCCCGGCCGAAACAGAGGCCTTATCATCTCCTTCAGAGATGTCTTGCTCAGAGCAAGAAACCGACCGTAGTGAACAAGGCGAGTTCACTACCGTCAGATACAAGAAGACGAAGAAGAGGAAGCGCCCAGAAGGCACCTCCTCTCCAGTCTTATCTTCCCCGACCAAATCGGTCCGAAAAAATAGGAAAACCGTGCAGGCTCATGGCTCCGCGACCCCCGTTACCTCGACGGCCCCTCTGGCCTCCCAGGCCCCTCTGGCCACCCAGGCTCCGCTGGCCTCCCAGGCCCTTCCGGCATCTCAGGCCTCCCTGGCCCCTCAGGCCTCCCAGGCCCCTCAGGCCTCCCAGGCCCCTCAGGCCTCCCAGGCCCCTCAGGCCGTCCGTACGCCAAAAATGCCTCCTCCTGTAATCATACAGGAGAAGGCCAAATGGAATATAATTTCTGCGGCAATAAACGAGCAAAAGCTTCGATACTCTTCTGCGCACACGACCCCCATAGGGATCAAAGTGCAGGTAAAATCGTCGGAGGACCACCGCCTCCTCACCGCGTTCTTACGCACAAAGAACATAGGCTACCATACGTATGCCCTTGAAGACGAGCGCCTTCTGCGCGTCGTCATTACAGGAGTCGATAAGTGCCTCTCCACAAAAGAGGTACTCATGGACATCCAGTCCCAAGGTTTTCCCGCCTTAGAGGTACATCGCATGTACCACCCTACTAAAAAACACGAGTACAATATGGTACTAGCAACCCTCCCTCTTACACCAGAGGGCAAGGATATCTTCAATATCCGAGCCATCTGTCATATTACGGGCATCCGCGTCGAGCCCCCCCGTAAAAGGGGCATCCCTGGCCAGTGCCACCGATGCCAACTTTACGGGCACTCGGCACGGAATTGCCAAGCTAGGCCGCGTTGCGTTAAGTGCCTCGGTGACCACGGCACCTCTGACTGTCTCCGTAAGAGCCCAGCTGAGGAGTCCGAACCCCCCAGCTGTGTTCTCTGTAAGTCTAAAGGACACCCCGCCAATTATAGAGGGTGCAAAAAAGCACCCAAAGTAAAAAAGCGTAGTGCACCGCAGACTAAAAGTGCCCCCCCCAAACAGAGATTCGTCGCTGCCCCCCTACCCTCCCAATCTGCATGGTTCAAGCCCGCGCAGAAACGTAGTTCGGAGCTAGCGGTTTTCAGACCTCTCTTTCGTCCAGCAGTTTTTAAGCAACATCGGGCCTATTGACCCGATGGAGCTTTCTATTTTAGCGACAAAGCTAAAAGGTTCGGCCACAGACCGCATCCAAGCTTTGTCAGACCATCAGGTCTTGATCCGTCAGATCAAGGCCCTCTCCACAAACGGTAATTAATGGAGCCCTCGGGAAGGACAAAGCCGCACTCGTTACGCGTAGTGTCGTTCAATACGAACGGCATTAGGAATAACATTAGCGAAATTCGCGATTTTGTAAGCAGCCAAAATGTCGATATTCTTCTAGTGCAGGAGACTTTCTTAAAACCTAGCATGAGGAGCCCTAAAATAGCTAACTACAAAATAGTCAGAAACGATAGAACTCGATCCCGACTCGGAGGTACTCTTATCTACTATAAAAAATCACTACATTGTATTCCACTAGAGCCACCGTCATTGTTAACTTTAGAAACATCTGTTTGCCATATTAGTATGTCCGGTCACGGACCCATTGTTATAGTAAGCGCGTACTTAGCGTGCAATAAAGAACTCCATTCAAGCGACCTACAGGCGCTATTCAATTTAGGTAACGCTGTCATCATTGCCGGCGACTTTAATTGCAAACACACCGAGTGGGGCAATGTTCATAACAATAGAAACGGCACCATCCTTTGTAACTTAACCGACACTTTAAATTTTGCACTATTAGCCCCCACCGACCCCACTCGCTATGACACCAATGAAAACATCAACGGTGTCATACGCGATCCTAGTACGATAGACATAGCCTTAGTTAAAAATGTTTCTCTCAATATCAATATTGAGACTCTCCACGAGCTTAACTCAGACCACAGACCGGTTATGATTACACTTGGTAGTCTTAACCCCAATAATTCTAGTACTAGGAAGATAATAGATTATAAATCACTAGCGGAGAACATTAAAGTCCTTCATTCTAGCCACTTAGACAAAATCCCCGATATTATAGATAGTAAAGAGACAGCCATAGAGGCCGCCTCCCACTTGACCGATCACCTGGTAGCGACCATAGAGAACTCATCTAGGGAGGTGCCAACGACCCCCAAGGGCCGTTGGCCCCTCCCTGAGGACATAAGGGAGTCCATCAGACTCCGAAATGCGGCTAAGCGCACATATGATCGCTACCCGTCGGAAGAGTGGAGGAAAGCCCTCCGTCACTACGAGAGGGAAGTTAAGTTTAAAATCAAACAGCACAAAGCCGAGAGTTGGGATCGACTTCTCAGTGATTTAGAACCGTCTCACGTGGCATACTGGCCACTCGCGAAGGCCCTCAAAAACAACACGGAGAGCGACATGCCTCCGTTAGATAGACCTAACCGTCCTCCTGCATTCGAAGACATTGACAAGGCCGAGTGCCTAGCTGATAATTTCGAACAACAGTGCCGGCCGAGTACTCTCCCGATTGATCCCGTGCACCTTAGCTTAGTTAATAGCGAGGTCAACAGCCGACTCTCGAGGCCACCTGACGTAGACAGGGTGAGGATGGTGGACTCGGAGGAGGTCAGTGACATTATTAAGTGTATGAATGCCAAAAAGGCCCCAGGCCTCGACGGTATTTCAAACAAAACACTTAAAATGTTACCGTCCGAGCTAATTCAACTCCTAGTGAACATCTTTAACGCCCTCTTAGTAGGATGTTCATTTCCAGACATTTGGAAAGTAGCTATTGTCATAGGTATCCACAAACCGGGGAAACCCCGGAAGGTGCCTGGTAGCTACCGTCCAATAAGTCTCATTAGCTCCCTAGGTAAAGTCTACGAAAGAGTTATTAAAAGGCGCCTTAATGACGTCATAACCGACAAAAAACTCCTTCCAGACGAGCAGTTCGCCTTCCGCGAAATGCACAGCTGTCCCGCTCAAGTACACCGCTTAACGGAGTACATATTATCTAGCAAAAACGACAGGAAGACGACATGCGCCGTATTCTTTGACATTGCAAAAGCTTTTGATAAAATTTGGCATAACGGACTGTTATACAAACTCTATCAAATGGAAATACCCGATTATCTCGTCTTACTAATTAGTAACTTTTTAAAAAATCGTAAATTTCATTTCCGCGTAGAAGGCGCACTGTCGTCGCCAAGATATATGGAGGCGGGAGTACCGCAGGGCTCGGTCCTCTCGCCCTCCCTATATAACCTGTACACTAGTGACATCCCCAAACACGCTAAGGTGCAATTAGCTATGTTCGCGGACGACACAGCCCTTTATTATTCAAACACACGAGCCCGTACCGCGTCTAAAGTCCTCCAGGAGTCAGTTACCGCTCTCGGTAATTGGTTCTCCAAGTGGAGAATAGAAGTCAATCCCGATAAAAGTCACGCCATTCAATTCAATGGTAATAAATCAGCGGGGCGTAAGTGCCCCCGTAAAGTAATGAGCCCTATTAGCCTGCACGGCAACATTATCCCTGAGGTCTCTCAGGTCAAATATTTAGGCGTAGTACTAGGCAAGTCGATGACGTTTTCGAGTCACATCAGTAACACACTGCGTAAAGCGAAATTTGTACTCTACAAATTATATCCGCTACTTAATTCGCGAAGCAAAATGTCCTTAAGACATAAGCTTACATTGTATAAGGTTTGCATCAGAACGATACTCACTTATGCGTGCGTCTCCTTCGCACAGATAAGCGAGTCTCAAATGGACCGCTTGCAAAGAGTCCAGAACCGGTTTCTACGCATGGCAACAGGCGCCCCCTGGTACATGCGTAACATCGACTTGCATAGGGACTGCGAACTAGTCACCATTAAAGCCTATATCAAGGAACTCGTAGAGAGATTCTTTGATAAAGGCAAAAACCACCCAAACCCCCTTATAAAAAAGGCACTGGACTACAACCACGACGCACTGACTTTCCGACACCCGCACAAACGGCCTAAGCATATCTTAGCCGATCCCGTTGACCCGATCACAAAATACGTAACGTACTGTGTACAGTTACGTAAACACAAATCACACGCACCCGCGACGCTAGCATTGCACCGGGGTCGACGCCGGCGCCTACCCCGAGGTCCCACATCCGACACGACAACACGTACAGACGTACAGACCGACCCTAACACGGGACCGGACCCGAACCCGAGTTCGAGTTCGCATCCCAGTAGTCTAGGTACACTCCTAAATAGTGTCCGCGACCGCGATATTGATATAGAGAGCTCTACCAATACCGCGAACCTCATCGACATTAGGACTTACGCGCGCGAGTCATCCCGACCGTACGCGGAAGGGGAGAGGGACGGCCCTCTCAGTACCGATATCGACCAAATCGAGAGCTCCTCTATCGCGATAACTCGCACGCCGCTAGTCTCTGCTACCGCGCGCGAGCAACCTCACTCATCAGCGAGTGAGGAAGGGGTCGGACCCCTCAGCAGGAGAGACCCGCGTCTCCCCTGTCAAAATAATAGCTTCTAATCCGTAGCTGTCCCCAATATCCGGTTTGAACATCACCCGGGTGATGTTAGGGAGGGTCAAACCCTCCCATCGTCTACCACCAAACAAACTAGCCACCAGGCTAGTTATAGTCCGACTTAGCTACAGCGGTCTTAACCCGACCCTTAGCATAGACCCGTTCGAAAAAAAAAAAAAAAAAAAAAAAAACCTATAGTGCCATTCTGCTCTCGGACACTCCGATGAACAGCTCCGCTCGCTACGATCGTTGCCGTCGTCCCGCGCTCTCTATTTGCGCTCTCGCTCTATCCGTGTGTCATTGCTCACAATAGTGCACCACTGGAAGAAAGAAGACAGAAGACTCAAGAGTCAAGCTTCAAGAGGCAAGACTCAAGAGTGAAGAGACAAGGCGCCACCCA
Source organism: Phengaris alcon alcon (assembly GCA_037179445.1). Lineage (NCBI taxonomy): Eukaryota > Metazoa > Arthropoda > Insecta > Lepidoptera > Lycaenidae > Phengaris > Phengaris alcon. Next base: position 135,208 of record JAYRCH010000716.1, read on the forward strand.
ACCGCCTTTGCCGCCCGACCCGTGCCGTACCGTGTCTCGCGCCGCGCCGCGATCGCCGCCTACCGGACGATTCGTGCGACCGCTCGCATCGTCCGTCTCGCTCTTTAGTGCGAGCCTTCTGCTCGCACACCCGCCGCGAAGTTATCGCCGCGTTAGGACGAGCGTGCGACCGGTCGCATCGTCCGTCTCGTTCTTAGCGCGAGCCTTCTGCTCGCGCTCCGCCGCGTCTCGTTCGCGAACACTAGCGCCCTAGTGTTTAGCGCAACGTTAGTGAGTGAGTGAGTTCCAGCCGCCCTAGGAACAATTGTAAGTACCGTGACACGGTTAGGCACACTACACGAGGAGTTTTCCTCCCTACACACCTCCCCTCCCGGTCGCCGGGAGGGGCTGTATCCCCCAATATTAATTAGAGAGCAGAATTTCATCTCACAACCAGGATAAAACTTCCTAATTATGGCCGACGCCTTAATCAGGAAGTTCCTGTCGTTCCTTCAGAACGAATTCCCTGATGCCGCTAAGAAATGGGAACGCTTCGCGAGCGCCCATGAAGCAGACTCACCGGCGTCGCCCGATTGCGACGCCCCGCTAATCCCGGCCGAAACAGAGCCCTTATCATCTCCTTCAGAGATGTCTTGCTCAGAGCAAGAAACCGACCGTAGTGAACAAGGCGAGTTCACTACCGTCAGATATAAGAAGACGAAGAAGAGGAAGCGCCCAGAAGGCACCTCCTCTCCAGTCTTATCTTCCCCGACCAAATCGGTCCGAAAAAATAGGAAAACCGTGCAGGCTCATGGCTCCGCGACCCCCGTTACCTCGACGGCCCCTCTGGCCTCCCAGGCCCCTCTGGCCACCCAGGCTCCGATGGCCTCCCAGGCCCTTCCGGCATCTCAGGCCTCCCTGGCCCCTCAGGCCTCCCAGGCCCCTCAGGCCCCTCAGGCCGTCCGTACGCCAAAAATGCCTCCTCCTGTAATCATACAGGAGAAGGCCAAATGGAATATAATTTCTGCGGCAATAAACGAGCAAAAGCTTCGATACTCTTCTGCGCACACGACCCCCATAGGGATCAAAGTGCAGGTTAAATCGTCGGAGGACCACCGCCTCCTCACCGCGTTCTTACGCGCAAAGAACATAGGCTACCATACGTATGCCCTTGAAGACGAGCGCCTTCTGCGCGTCGTCATTACAGGAGTCGATAAGTGCCTCTCCACAAAAGAGGTACTCATGGACATCCAGTCCCAAGGTTTTCCCGCCTTAGAGGTACATCGCATGTACCACCCTATTAAAAAACACGAGTACAATATGGTACTAGTAACCCTCCCTCTTACACCAGAGGGCAAGGATATCTTCAATATCCGAGCCATCTGTCATATTACGGGCATCCGCGTCGAGCCCCCCCGTAAAAGGGGCATCCCTGGCCAGTGCCACCGATGCCAACTTTACGGGCACTCGGCACGGAATTGCCAAGCTAGGCCGCGTTGCGTTAAGTGCCTCGGTGACCACGGCACCTCTGACTGTCTCCGTAAGAGCCCAGCTGAGGAGTCCGAACCCCCCAGCTGTGTTCTCTGTAAGTCTAAAGGACACCCCGCCAATTATAGAGGGTGCAAAAAAGCACCCAAAGTAAAAAAGCGTAGTGCACCGCAGACTAAAAGTGCCCCCCCCAAACAGAGATTCGTCGCTGCCCCCCTACCCTCCCAATCTGCATGGTTCAAGCCCGCGCAGAAACGTAGTTCGGAGCTAGCGGTTTTCCCCGCTCTCCCCAGTAAGGCCATGCCCTCCGCGCCCGTAGCGCCTAAGGCCACGCCCCCTCCGACTCCCAGCTTCACTGCAGACCTCTCTTTCGTCCAGCAGTTTTTAAGCAACATCGGGCCTATTGACCCGATGGAGCTTTCTATTTTAGCGACAAAGCTAAAAGGTTCGGCCACAGACCGCATCCAAGCTTTGTCAGACCATCAGGTCTTGATCCGTCAGATCAAGGCCCTCTCCACAAACAGTAATTAATGGAGCCCTCGGGAAGGACAAAGCCGCACTCGTTACGCGTAGTGTCGTTCAATACGAACGGCATTAGGAATAACATTAGCGAAATTCGCGATTTTGTAAGCAGCCAAAATGTCGATATTCTTCTAGTGCAGGAGACTTTCTTAAAACCTAGCATGAGGAGCCCTAAAATAGCTAACTACAAAATAGTCAGAAACGATAGAACTCGATCCCGACTCGGAGGTACTCTTATCTACTATAAAAAATCACTACATTGTATTCCACTAGAGCCACCGTCATTGTTAACTTTAGAAACATCTGTTTGCCATATTAGTATGTCCGGTCACGGACCCATTGTTATAGTAAGCGCGTACTTAGCGTGCAACAAAGAACTCCATTCAAGCGACCTACAGGCGCTATTCAATTTAGGTAACGCTGTCATCATTGCCGGCGACTTTAATTGCAAACACACCGAGTGGGGCAATGTTCATAACAATAGAAACGGCACCATCCTTTGTAATTTAACCGACACTTTAAATTTTGCACTATTAGCCCCCACCGACCCCACTCGCTATGACACCAATGAAAACATCAACGGTGTCATACGCGATCCTAGTACGATAGACATAGCCTTAGTTAAAAATGTTTCTCTCAATATCAATATTGAGACTCTCCACGAGCTTAACTCATACCACAGACCGGTTATGATTACACTTGGTAGTCTTAACCCCAATAATTCTAGTACTAGGAAGATAATAGATTATAAATCACTAGCGGAGAACATTAAAGTCCTTCATTCTAGCCACTTAGACAAAATCCCCGATATTATAGATAGTAAAGAGACAGCCATAGAGGCCGCCTCCCACTTGACCGATCACCTGGTAGCGACCATAGAGAACTCATCTAGGGAGGTGCCAACGACCCCCAAGGGCCGTTGGCCCCTCCCTGAGGACATAAGGGAGTCCATCAGACTCCGAAATGCGGCTAAGCGCACATATGATCGCTACCCGTCGGAAGAGTGGAGGAAAGCCCTCCGTCACTACGAGAGGGAAGTTAAGTTTAAAATCAAACAGCACAAAGCCGAGAGTTGGGATCGACTTCTCAGTGATTTAGAACCGTCTCACGTGGCGTACTGGCCACTCGCGAAGGCCCTCAAAAACAACACGGAGAGCGACATGCCTCCGTTAGATAGACCTAACCGTCCTCCAGCATTCGAAGACATTGACAAGGCCGAGTGCCTAGCTGATAATTTCGAACAACAGTGCCGGCCGAGTACTCTCCCGATTGATCCCGTGCACCTTAGCTTAGTTAATAGCGAGGTCAACAGCCGACTCTCGAGGCCACCTGACGTAGACAGGGTGAGGATGGTGGACTCGGAGGAGGTCAGTGACATTATTAAGTGTATGAATGCCAAAAAGGCCCCAGGCCTCGACGGTATTTCAAACAAAACACTTAAAATGTTACCGTCCGAGCTAATTCAACTCCTAGTGAACATCTTTAACGCCCTCTTAGTAGGATGTTCATTTCCAGACATTTGGAAAGTAGCTATTGTCATAGGTATCCACAAACCGGGGAAACCCCGGAAGGTGCCTGGTAGCTACCGTCCAATAAGTCTCATTAGCTCCCTAGGTAAAGTCTACGAAAGAGTTATTAAAAGGCGCCTTAATGACGTCATAACCGACAAAAAACTCCTTCCAGACGAGCAGTTCGCCTTCCGCGAAATGCACAGCTGTCCCGCTCAAGTACACCGCTTAACGGAGTACATATTATCTAGCAAAAACGACAGGAAGACGACATGCGCCGTATTCTTTGACATTGCAAAAGCTTTTGATAAAATTTGGCATAACGGACTGTTATACAAACTCTATCAAATGGAAATACCCGATTATCTCGTCTTACTAATTAGTAACTTTTTAAAAAATCGTAAATTTCATTTCCGCGTAGAAGGCGCACTGTCGTCGCCAAGATATATGGAGGCGGGAGTACCGCAGGGCTCGGTCCTCTCGCCCTCCCTATATAACCTGTACACTAGTGACATCCCCAAACACGCTAAGGTGCAATTAGCTATGTTCGCGGACGACACAGCCTTTATTATTCAAACACACGAGCCCGTACCGCGTCTAAAGTCCTCCAGGAGTCAGTTACCGCTCTCGGTAATTGGTTCTCCAAGTGGAGAATAGAAGTCAATCCCGATAAAAGTCACGCCATTCAATTCAATGGTAATAAATCAGCGGGGCGTAAGTGCCCCCGCAAAGTAATGAGCCCTATTAGCCTGCACGGCAACATTATCCCTGAGGTCTCTCAGGTCAAATATTTAGGCGTAGTACTAGGCAAGTCGATGACGTTTTCGAGTCACATCAGTAACACACTACGTAAAGCGAAATTTGTACTCTACAAATTATATCCGCTACTTAATTCGCGAAGCAAAATGTCCTTAAGACATAAACTTACATTGTATAAGGTTTGCATCAGAACGATACTCACTTATGCGTGCGTCTCTTTCGCACAGATAAGCGAGTCTCAAATGGACCGCTTGCAAAGAGTCCAGAACCGGTTTCTACGCATGGCAACAGGCGCCCCCTGGTACATGCGTAACATCGACTTGCATAGGGACTGCGAACTAGTCACCATTAAAGCCTATATCAAGGAACTCGTAGAGAGATTCTTTGATAAAGGCAAAAACCACCCAAACCCCCTTATAAAAAAGGCACTGGACTACAACCACGACGCACTGACTTTCCGACACCCGCACATACGGCCTAAGCATATCTTAGCCGATCCCGTTGACCCGATCACAAAATACGTAACGTACTGTGTACAGTTACGTAAACACAAATCACACGCACCCGCGACGCTAGCATCGCACCGGGGTCGACGCCGGCGCCTACCCCGAGGTCCCACATCCGACACGACAACACGTACAGACGTACAGACCGACCCTAACACGGGACCGGACCCGAACCCGAGCTCGAGTTCGCATCCCAGTAGTCTAGGTACACTCCTAAATAGTGTCCGCGACCGCGATATTGATATAGAGAGCTCTACCAATACCGCGAACCTCATCGACATTAGGACTTACGCGCGCGAGTCATCCCGACCGTACGCGGAAGGGGAGAGGGACGGCCCTCTCAGTACCGATATCGACCAAATCGAGAGCTCCTCTATCGCGATAACTCGCACGCCGCTAGTCTCTGCTACCGCGCGCGAGCAACCTCACTCATCAGCGAGTGAGGAAGGGGTCGGACCCCTCAGCAGGAGAGACCCGCGTCTCCCCTGTCAAAATAATAGCTTCTAATCCGTAGCTGTCCCCAATATCCGGTTTGAACATCACCCGGGTGATGTTAGGGAGGGTCAAACCCTCCCATCGTCTACCACCAAACAAACTAGCCACCAGGCTAGTTATAGTCCGACTTAGCTACAGCGGTCTTAACCCGACCCTTAGCATAGACCCGTTCGAAAAAAAAAAAAAAAAAAAACCTATAGTGCCATTCGTTTACGAGTACTCGCCTGCTAAACAAGTCAATCCGGAAGCAAACTGCAACTATGGAGAAAATTGAACATCGCGCTGTGATAAAATTCCTTACCAAGCAAGGAAAAAACGTTCAAACCATTTTAAATGAAATGGAAGCCGTTTATGAAGATCAGTGCCCTGGTAAAACAATGGTTTATAAGTGGCATGGACTTTTCAAACATGGTCGAGATTCAATTGAAGACGACCCTCGCTCTGGGCGGCCAGTTGAGGCCACCACATCAGACATCGTCGAAAAAGTCGAAAAACTTGTACTGGAAGACACACGTTTAAAGAAAAAACAATTATCTGCATTTGTTGGAGTATCAGATACAACCATTTTGCGGATCCTGCACGACCACTTGGGCATGACAAAAGTCAGTGCAAGATGGGTGCCGAGAATGCTCACGCCGCTTCAAAAACAGCAGCGCATCGACGCGTCTAAGCACTTTTTGGAGGTGTGTGGAGACAACCCTGTGCAGATTTTGGAGTGGATTGTTACTGGAGATGAAACATGGGTTCATCACTTTGAACCTGAATCAAAACAGGAGTCCATGCAATGGCACAAAAAGGGTACACCGTCTCCCAAGAAATTCAAAGTGTCAGAATCGGCTGGAAAGTTGATGGCCACTGTTTTTTGGGATTGTGAGGGAATATTACTGATTGATTATAAAGAAAAAGGTACCACTATAACCGGAGAATACTACGCCACAATATTGGAAAAGTTAAAGGAGGCAATTAAAGAAAAACGTCGTGGAAAATTAGCCAAGGGTGTGTTGCTTTTGCAAGACAACGCGCCGGTTCACAAGAGCCGAGTTGCCATGGCTGCTCTTCACACGCATGGATTCGAACCACTTGTTCACCCACCCTACAGTCCAGACCTGGCCCTAGCGATTTTTATTTGTTTCCAAATTTAAAAAAAGAGCTAAGGGGAAGGAAATTTTCCGACGATAACGAAGTGAAGGAGGCAATTTCGGCGCATTTTGAGGCCAAAGACAAAAAATATTTTTTCGATGGAAATATTTATAATATTTATAATATTTTTTAATTGTTTTATAATATTTTTTAGAAAAATTAATCCATAGATCAAATAAATGTATTACACTTAAGGGTGATTATATTGAAAAGGAAAAATAAATTTATTGTTATATTTTATTAACAACCCTTTCATTCCGCGAACTTTTGGACCTCCCCTCGTATATCCCTCGCGCTCGCACCTACATTAGACTTTTGATGTGCCTGGCAACATAAAGGAACTACTAAAACTGTCTGGCTATTGAGAAAACATAATTTGATAGTTCTCCAAATAACATATATAAATTGCAGCTTTTATACTATACCGTAAGTACCCGGGATCTACTAGATTACCGAGTTGCTCAACATGCCGGGCATCAAGATTGAGGCCTGGCGTGGAAAGAGCGGCCCCGCCCAGTGCCACAGATGTCAGCAGTTCCGGCACCCGAGCAGAAACTGCCACCGCAAAATTGCGTGCGTGCGGTGTGGTGAGGAACACGCCGCCAGTGATTGCCCCCGCCCAATTACCGAAGAGCCCACCTGCGTAAACTGCAAGGGGGCCCACCCCGCAAATAGCAGGAACTGCCCGGTCTTCCGCAGGGAGGCCCGTAACCGTCATGCGGGCCCCGTCGCCCGCTCCACCCGAGTCCCCCGAGTAAGCCGCGACCCCTTCTCGGAGAAAGAGGTCCCTCCACCTCCGCCGACTGCCACTTCCCTAATGGCAGAGGCGAACGACCCTATCCCCTGCCCTACCCCCTCGGCCGCCCCTACCCCCTCAACCAGGAAGCATAGGAGGAGGAGGACCACCAAAAAGAGGTCCAAATCAGGTGCCACCTCCACTGCCGCCACAGACTCGGAGTACGAGCCTCTCGCACCCCCCGTCCCCTCTGCAGAAGCCGCTCAGTCGTCCCCCCGAACCTGCTGCCGAAGTGGCCGAGGTGACCACCATACCTGTAAATCCAGCGGCAGTTGCCACTACTCTGCCCGCTATTGCCCCTCCGCCCCCCCACCGTCGATCTAGGAGGGAATCCCCCAAATCGACCGCTGAACTTCTCCAAGCCCTCTTCTCCCTAGGCATGTCTATCTTCCTAAAGATCCAGGCCGGCGAAGACATCTTCAAGACCCTCCTCTCGGCCCTCCCCGAAGGTGCCACCCTCATTAGCCAATTAATCTCTCAATGGCTCCCAACGCCCCAACCGTAATAAAAGTTGTTCATTGGAACATCCGGGGGGCCCGGGACAAGGTGGCCTCCCTGCGCCACCTCCTTCGGGAATACCAAGTGGACGTCACTCTGCTAAGCGAGACCCTTCTGAGCCCGCAGGACCGTCTCCACCTCCCGGGCTTTGTGGCGTATCGCCAGGACTTCCTGGGGGGAAACCGTGTGTGTCGAGGCCTCGCCGTCCTGGTCGGCAGAAGGTTACTCCATCAAGTCCTCCCAGCCCCCCGGTTACCTCCCTGTATGCACTGGGCATTGAGCTGGCGCTCGGCTCCCATCGCACCCGTCTTTACGCGTGCTACAAACCCCCGGGATCGCATTTAGATATCTCCGACATCCACAGGCTCATATCAGATGAGCCGACGGTGATTGCCGGAGATCTAACTTGCAAGCATCCCGAGTGGGGTTCCCGCACGACCAACGCAGATGGTCGACGCCTGCACGCGGACTCCGTACAGTCCGGGTACTCGGTAGTGGGTACTTATACCCCCACTCACTACCCCGAATGTCCCCAGCACTCGCCAGACGTCCTGGACGTGGCCGTCACCTCTCGGCTACCAGGAGCCTTCGATCAGGAAGCTCTTGACGAGGCCCACGGCTCGGACCACCTCCCTGTCCTGGCCTGCATCCGCGCATCACCCGCGAGTGCCCCCCCCCCCCCCCCCCTCACCCAGTTCGTGATTGGGAGATCTTTACCGCGAAGCTGCATGAGAGCACGCCCAATTTCCCGGTCGATTCTGCAGAGGCCGTCGAATCGATGACTCTGCAAATCACCGGGGCAATCTCCGCTGCGATGGAAGCGGCCACCGAACCGCCAACCCGACGGCAGCAGCAAAAAAGGCCCCCACTACCCCGCCACATCGCCGACCTAGTGGCGCAAAAAAAAAAACTGCGCCGTCAATGGCAGCGCACTCGCTGCCCAGTGATGAAGAGCCAGCTCAACCGCCTCACTGCCAAGGTAAAGTTCCTACTAGTAGAACAATACGCTACAGACTGGATTTTGCGCATCCAGGAGGCAGGCGAGGACTGGCCCTCCCTCCACCGGTTCTGCCGCAGGTTAACCAGTACAGCTGCTCCCGTTAGCCCTCTACTCCACCCAGACGGTAACTTGCGCTACCGAGCTGAGGATAGAGCAGAGATTCATGCCAAACACTTGGAACGCCAATTCCAGCCGCTGCCCACGACCGCAACGGATCACGTCCGGATGGTCTCCGAGGAGGTTAAGGTTTTTCTCCTCCCCCCCTCCCCTATCTTCTCCTTTTCTCCGAGAGAGGTCCAAAAGACTCTCTCTCGCCTTAAACCTAAAAAGGGCCCCGGCGCGGATGGTATTCCCAACGCAGCCCTCCGTCACCTTCCTTTTAGAATGGTGGCCGCCCTCACCCGCCTGTTTAACGGCATTGTGAGGACCGGCCACTTCCTCACCCTCTGGATACTAGGGTTAATTGTTAACATTCCCAAGCCCCATAAAAATTTGAGACGGGCCGAGGGCTATCGGCCCATAACACTGCTCTCAACCCTCGCAAAGTCCTTTGAAATCCTTCTCCTTAAATGCCTCTCCCCGTACCTCCCTTCTCGAGAGGAACAATTCGGCTTGCTGCTGAGTACCACCCTCCAGCTGGTACGCGTGATTCACCACCTTTCCGTTGCGGCCAACAAAAAGAACTCGTCAGTCGCGGTCTTTATAGACATGGAGAAGGCGTTCGATAGTGTTTGGCACGAAGGTCTCCTCTACAAGCTTATCCGTGCCGACGTTCCCCCCTCCCTGATAAGGCTCATGGCCTCATTCCTCACCGGCCGGACCTTCCAGGTCCGCGTTGATGGAGTCCTTTCAGGTGAGTACCCCATTGCAGCGGGAGTCCCTCAAGGCAGTGTGCTCTCTCCGGGGCTATACAGCTTCTTCGCCAGCGACTTGCCCAAGGACCCTGGCACCATCGCAGCGCTGTACGCGGACGACACAGCTTTTATCGCCAGCTCGCTGAACCCTGACCATGCCGCCATCAAGCTCCAGAGGACGCTGGTCCTCCTCCCTGACTGGCTGAGCAAATGGAGACTCTCTGTTAACGCAGGTAAGTCCCAGGCGCTCGCCGTCACCACGAGAGCAAGTTTTCCAGCTCCTCTGAGGATTGGAGACGCCGTGATCCCATGGGGAAGAACGGCGAAGTATCTCGGGGTAATTATAGACCGCCGACTCTCCATGCACGCCCATTGCCAGTCTGCGGTGGCCAAGACTGGAGCAGCCATAGCCCAGCTGAGACCAGCCTTCGCGTCCCCACAAATCCCTCTCAATATGCGGTTAGCTCTTTTTAAGACTTACGTTAGATCCCGCCTCACGTACGCGGCACTAGCGTGGCACCACCTGCTCTCTGCGCCCCAGAGAGTGTCGCTGCAGAGAGCCGAGAACCGCGTGCTGCGCCGAGTCGTAGGTGCCCCCTGGTACGTGAGGAACGATACCATATCGAGAGACCTGAGGGTGGAAAGCGTCGAGGCTTTTGTGGCCCAGCTCTCCTCCAGACTATTCGCGCGTGCGGATGCCTCGCGCCTGGTCGAACTAACCGACCTGGCGCCCTGGCACGCCCGCCCACCCGACCGCCACCGCCTGTCCAGGGATGCCGTCCCACCTGGGGACCCAGCGGAGCCACGCAGCCCGCCCCACCGCCCCGAAGAGGAGGAGCTCAGGCGCATTGATGCGCCACACCCAGCGCACTGACGCTCCTTGACGCAACTGCGCCACCACCATCACGAGATTGTATCCCCCCTTACTTTTCCCTTACATCGGCAAACCTGATGCCGGTGTAATTACTTCTAAATCTCGTCCGGGGCCCGGCGAGTGGCAGCCCTATTGCCACCCTGCCGTCCCCGTGGCGTATCTTCCCCCCCGATACAAAAAGTCGGGGCCCGGAAGCTTCTAAAATCTCCCACCCTTTTTCCCCAGGTCGCTTGTTTCCGCGGTCCGGTAAACGCGGCGCGTGTGGGAGTGGACCCAAACACGTTTCCCGGCACCCGGGTCGGGACCCCCACGCGCCGTTTGGAGCCGACCGCCGGTCCTGGTTGTGCCTGGATTGGCAATACTACATTCCTTTGATTTTGTGTTGCCCTCCCATGGGTTTCCCCCGCGTTCTGCCGCGGGGGGTCTTCCCCAAAAACCGACTAAATGCGCCCAGTATTAGCACTGGGTGCGTCTTCCCACCCCAAGTAGAGGGGCTTTTGCCCCTGGTTTTGGTTCCCCGCCCAAGGCCCTTTTCAGGGGCCTGGCGCGCGAGAAGAATCTCCCTTCTCGAAATTGTATACAGTAAGTATAGTAACAATTAAATATACTTTAAGGGTGTCTGGCAGAGGGTTTCAACCGTACGAAGTGTCTGGCTTTCGGCGCTCATTTTTTATGAAATTACCACCTTTCATCACAAATCTGTGGCTGTAGTTTCGACCAAAATTAAAAATGTTTAACTTTGTTTCCTGTATATGAGAATTTTCACAAAATGTTGTACCCCCTTTGTTTGGTTTGTCTCGTGACTGGTTTTTTGTTTCGGGTTCGTACGCGTATATCCAGGATTCATCACCTGATACGATGTTGTATACAGCATTTGAGGATCCTGCGTCCACGTTGAAATTCAGCAAACCAGCGGTAAATTGTGGTTTTGGATGGGGCTTCATCACCAAATGCAGAAATCATCCGGTCAACACACTGTTTTTGTGTTAAACCACTTCGAAAATAATAATAAATCATCGCTCTAGAATTTTCTCGAGTCTATTCCATTTTCTCAACGACTAAACAAGTTTGACAAGACCTTGTGACAAGACCGAGAATCTTTTTTTAAATAAATAAACGGTATTTGATTTTTAAACCCAAGGAGTTATAATTAAAAAGATTTTAATATGACATATATTGGATACAGCAGAAACGAGATATTTGATTGACAGAGACATTGAAAACAATGTGGATAGAGTGATAGAAGTTAGTGGAATCATCAAAACTCACCCTGAGATGGAAATTGTGTCTGGTGTCAGGGGGATGAGACTTAGGAGCAATGACTCTTGTTCGTCACAGACCAGTTGCGCTTTTGGTAAGATTACTGTGGTCTCTCAGTGCAAATAAACTATAAACTATAAAACTATAAACTATAAAAAAGCGAAATTTGTACTCTACAAATTATAACCGCTACTTAATTCGCGAAGCAAAATGTCCCTAAGACATAAGCTTACATTGTATAAGGTTTGCATTAGAACGATACTCACTTATGCGTGCGTCTCTTTCGCACAGATATGCGAGTCTCAATTGGACCGTTTGCAAAGAGTCCAGAACCGGTTTCTACGCATGGCAACAGGCGCCCCCTGGTACATGCGTAACATACGTATGCGTTGCATAGGGACTGCGAACTCGTCACTATTAAAGCCTATATCAAGGAACTCGTAGAGAGATTCTTAGATAAAGGCAAAAATCACCCAAACCCCCTTATCAAAAAGGCACAGGACTATAGTCACGACGCACAGACTTCCCGACACCCGTACAAACGGCCTAAGCATATCTTAGCCGATCCCGTTGACCCAATCACTAAATACGTAACGTACTGTGTACAGTTACGTAAACACAAACCACACGCACCCGCGAGGCTAGTATCGCACCGGGGTCGACGCCAGCGCCTACCCCGAGGTCCCACATCCGACACGACGTACAGACCGACCCTAACACGGGACCGGACCCGAACCCGAGTTCGAGTTCGCATCCTAGTAGTCTAGGTACACACCTAAATAGTGTCCGCGACCGCGATATTGATGTCGGAGGTCGGAGGTCCCCTTAGCAGGAGAGACCCGCGTCTCTCGTCATAATAATAGCTCACAATCCGTAGCTGTCCCCAATATCCGGTCTAAACATCACCCGGGTGATGTTAGGGAGGGTCAAACCCTCCCATCGACTCTTACCAAATAAACTAGCCACCAGGCTAGTTATAGTCCGATTTAGCTACAGCGGTCTTAACCCGACCCTTAGCGTAGACCCTTTCGAAAAAAAAAAAAAAATTGATTAGGATTTTCTGCTCTCGAATTCCGATTCGGGTGGCAGTTAAAAGTGGTAACGCTCGACTGCGAAAGTAAATGATCAGATATTTGAGTAAAGTAATTATTGTAGTACACTGCACAGTGCCAGTGCCTTGATCTCGGGGCTTCAGGCAGCGACGTGACGCCGGGACTTTTGCGCGCGTTCCGTCACGACCGTTAGGTTTCCCGCCGCGACCGTTATTTTTTAGACGCGACCGTTTCTTATCACTTTTCCACCTTCGCGATCGCTTCGCATAGCGATAGTGTAGTGTCGGTGTGTTCCTGCGTCCGAGGACCAAAGGAAAGTAAGTAAAGTGTAATTGTTCGATTAGGTTACACTCCAGTGGACTCCTCCACTCACACACCTCCCCCCCCCCCCCCCGGATGCCGGGAGGGGTTGAATCTAAATAAATTTCAATAAAAGTAGGAAGTCCAAAAAGAGGAAGCGCACGGACGGCGCTTCCTCTGCGGGCTGTTCATCACCGACGCCACCGGCTAAAGCCGCAAAGAGTGAAAAGGGTCCTAAACCCAAACCAATTCCCCATACAGCGCCCCGTGCACAAACCGTGCAGGCTGATGGCACAAAAGTCGCGGCCTCAAACTCCCCCAAGTCGACTTCCCAGTCGACCCCACCGACTCCCAAATTGCCGCCTCCGGTTATAATACAGGAGAAGGCTAAATGGAACCAGATAAGCGGGGCCATAAACGAGCAGCGTATCCGCTACTCGTCAGCCCACGCCACCCCAAATTGGATACTTATGCAGGTCCCAACCCCAAGTGACTATAGGCAACTGACTGCTTTCCTTAGGGAAAAGCAGATAGGCTACCATACATACGCCCTGGAGGACGAACGCATGCTGCGTGTCGTCATCAAGGGAGTAGAAAAGGAGCTGACCACTGAATCCGACTGGAGGACCTCTGTAGACAGGGGATCCCCGCCAAAGAGGTACACAGAATGTACCACCCAAATAAGAAGTACCATTATAATATGGTACTTGTCGTGCTTCCCCCCACTCCGGAGGGGAAAGCTATATTCAATATAAAAGCCGTATGCCACATCACGGGCATACGCATTGAACCCCCCTACAAAAGAGGAATGCCAGGGCAGTGTCATCGCTGCCAGCTTTACGGCCACTCAGCGCGGAACTGCTTCGCCAGACCGCGCTGCGTAAAGTGCCTGGAAGACCACGGCACGTCAGACTGTCCGCGCAGGAACCCAGCTGAGGAGACCACTCCCCCAAGCTGCGTCCTGTGCAAAACTTCTGGCCATCCGGCCAACTACAAAGGGTGCAAACGCGCACCCCAAGCAAAGAGGCGCCAAACACCACCACAGACAGGTGCCCCTCCCAAGCAGAGGTATGTCCCTTCCCCTCCTCCCTCCAAACCTGCTTGGGTGACACCCCAGAGGGGTCCACAAGGACCTCCTCCACCTCTAATGTCGGTGGCTCTCCCAGCCAGACCGACTATGGTCCCCCCTCCCCCTCTCCCCTCCCCGCCTAAAAGGGCCACACATACGGGACCAAAAAATCCGCCCCAGCCCGCATCTAGTTTCGGCGCCGACATAGCGTTCGCCGCCAAATTATTAAGTGACATCGATTCGAAGGAACTTAACATCTTTGTCGCCAAGCTGCGAGGCTCCTTCGAGGAGCGCCTCTCGGCACTGGCAAATCACACGGCCTTGATCGACAAGATCAAGGAGTTCTCTTACGCCGGTTATTAATGGCGTCCCCCGGGAGAACAAAACCGCACTCGATTTGTGTCGTGTCGTTCAATACGAACGGTATATATAATAACATTGACGAAATCCGTGATTTCGTCAAGAGCCATAACGTAGACGTACTACTAGTGCAGGAGACGTTCCTTAAACCTAGTATGAGGTGCCCTAAAATAACAAACTACAAATTAATTAGAAATGATAGAACTCGATCCAGCTTAGGAGGCACTCTTATATATTATAAGAATTCCCTCCACTGCGTCCCTCTAGAACCACCACCCTTAGAGACATTAGAAATTTCAATTTGTCGTGTCAGTATGACAGGCCACGAGCCAATCATCATCATCAGCGCTTACCAATCGGGTAGAAAAACTATTAAATTCTAGCGACATACAAAAGCTAATTAATTTAGGCAACGCTGTCTTAATCGCCGGCGACCTAAACTGTAAACACACCGTTTGGGGTAACATTTCAAATATTCAAAATGGTATCATTTTAAACTCACTCTCCGACACTCGAATTTGGAATAATGGCCCCTCTGGACCCCACTCGCTACGACACCAGCGAACGTAGCAGATGCCTTATCCAAAACCCCAGCGTTTTAGACATAGCGCTTGTCAAAAATATATCTCTCGATTTTTCTATCGAGACTATTCACGAGCTTAACTCAGACCACCGCCCGGTTAAAATTACTCTCGGTAATTCTAACCAAATTAACTATAGTAAGAAAAAGATTATCGACTACAAACTGCTGGCCGATATTATCCAAAATCTTCAATCGAGTTATCTCGATGAAATTCCAGATAATATAGAGAGTAGCGAAGTAGCAATAGAGGCTGCTTCCAACCTAACAAACCACCTGGTAGCGACCATAGAAAAGTCATCCAGGGAGATGCCTGTGGCTCACGAGAGACACAGGCGCCTCCCGGAGGACATAAAGGAGTCCATCAGACTCCGAAATGCGGCTAAACGCACCTATGATCGCTACCCGTCGGATGAGTGCCGTAAGACCCTCCGTCACCTCGAGAGAGAGGTCAAGTTCAAAATAAAAGAATTTAAAGCCGAAGAGTGGGATCGATTTCTAAGTGAGCTAGAACCGTCACACACGGCCTACTGGCCTCTCGCGAAAGCCCTCAAAAGGGACACGGAAAGCGACATGCCTCCGTTGGTCAGACCAAATCGCCCTCCTGCACTGGAGGATGGAGACAAGGCCGAATGTTTAGCCGACACAATCGAACAACGGTGTCGGCCGAGCTCACTCCCGATAGACCCCCTCTGCACCTTAGGGCAGTAAATAGCGAGGTCGAAAGCCGACTCTCGAGGCCACCTGAAGAGAGCATGAGGCCGGTGGAATCGGAGGAGGTCAAAGATATCATCAAGTGTTTAAATGCCAAAAAGACACCTGGCCTAGATGGTATTTCAAAAAAACACTTAAAATGTTACCGACCGCATTAATTCAACTTCTCGTGAACATCTTTAACGCCCTCTTAGTAGGATGTTCATTCCCAGACATTTGGAAAGTAGCCATTATCATAGGTATTCACAAACCGGGCAAACCCCGGGTGCAGCCTACTAGCTACCCACCAATCAGTCTCATTAGCTCCCTTGGTAAGGTATACGAGCGTATTCTACTGAGGCGTCTAAAGGACGACATAACAGAGAAAAAGCTCCTACCAGACGAGCAGTTTGCCTTCCGCGAACAGCACAGCTGCCCCGCTCAAGTACACCGCATAACGAAGTACATACTTGAAAGCAAGAACGACAGGAAAACGACAGGCGCCTTTTTCTTCGCGATATCGCAAAAGCATTCGATAAAATCTGGCACCAAGGTCTGTTGTACAAATTGTACCAGCTCGGTGTACCGGACTGTCTAGTTCTGACAATCAGTAACTATCTCAATGACCGAAAATTTCGCTTCCGAGTCGAAGGCGTACTATCGGCGTAGGTATTGAGGCCGGAGTCCCTCAAGGCTCGGTACTCTCGCCCTCCCTCTACAACCTGTATATCTTGCTTGCGATATCCCCAAACACCGTAAGGTGCAATTGACATTATTCGCAGATGACACAGCCCTGTACTATGCTCATCGCAATATAGATATTATAACTAATAATCTCCAGAATGCAGTCACCGCTCTCGGCGACTGGTTTATTTTTATGGTGTCGCACAAGGCATCGCGCGAGAAGCGGCCAGGCTTTATCGGCAATTTGCTGAACGCCAGCCAGGCCCGGCTGTGCAGCGCTTTCTGGACCATCGCGTTTTCGTGAGGCTGCATAATTCTTTCCTAGAAGGAGTTATCACTGGCTTTCGTGGTCGTGAACCTGGATGTTATCCTGGAGGAGTTGCGTCGTGATCCAACTACAAGCCAAAGAAAACTGGCAAGGCGTACGGGTATACCCAGGATTAGAATTCATAGAACTATTCGAACTAACTAACTTCATCCTTACCATTATCAAAAAGTTCAAGCTTTGAAACCCGAAGATTATCCTAGAAGAATGGCATTCTGTAGAGAAATGTTGAGGAGACATCGGGAAGACCCAAATTTTTTTGATAACGTTTTGTGGACCGATGAAAGTCGGTTTGAGCGAGTTGGATTATTTAATACGCATAACACGCATTATTATGCAGTGACTAATCCCAACTTAGTGAGAGAGTCAAATTTCCAGGAACGCTATAGCATTAATTTGTGGAGTGGAATTGTAAACAGATAGTTTGTGGGCCCGTTCGAGTTACCGTCAAGGTTGAATGCTGACATTTATTTAAATTTTATTCAAAATGAATTGCCGGGTCTGTTGAGACATCTGTCAGAGAATTTAAGGGAGCGCATGTGGCTACAACACGACGGAGCTACCTGCCACTTTGCTCTACGGGTAAGAAATCAATTAAACGTTACCTATCCGGAGAGGTGGATCGGTAGCGGTGGCACCATCCACTGGCCAGCCCGTTCACCCGACTTGAACCCCGTTGATTTTTTCATTTGGGGATACGCACGGGGATACACGATTGTGTACGCACGGGAGCAAGATTTAAGGAGGTAAATTCAAGTGGCTATAACAGCCATTAAACAAAACCGGCAGCCATTTAATAGGCTGCGAAGAAATTTCTTACGCAGATGCAGATTATGTTTAGCGAAAGGCGGACGGCATTTCGAAAACCTTCTGTAAAAAATAAACAATATGTTAATTAATATTTATGTTGTTTTATTAATTCTCCAAACCTTTTATTAAGATTTATAATTTGACATTAGAATAAAGTTAAGTTATCTTGGCTGGCAAGTTAAAATTTTATTTCATTCATTTTAAGTTTTATAGCCATGTGAATACTGATTTGTAACGACTTTTATGGCAATAAGTGATTCTTTAATCAAAAATTGTCCGTTGCAAATGATTATAATTAAAATTATGGTAAATTTCGTTATTTTTCGATTTTCATGTGTTAATGTACATGATGTTGTTTTTGAAGATGTTACAATCGAAGGACAAATATGATTTTTTGTGTAAAGAATAACCCCATGTTAAGGTACTTTTTAGCAGTACCAGAGCAAAACCTTGGCGGTACATTTTTTTTCACAAGATTTTTTAGAAAATCAATATTTTGCCGAGACATTCAAAAAACTACAGAAAAAGTTAAAATAAAAAAATGCAGTCTAATTATTTACACTAGATGAGCCTATAGCGCGATAGGTAGGTTATTGCGCTATACCTATACCAAATTTCATTCAATTCGGTCTAGTAGTTTTCATAACAGAGTGGTTTTGTGTCAAAAATATTGAAACTACGGATTATTTAAAAAAAAATCGTAATTTCTAAACCATAAGTTTTCGCTTAACTAAAGTATGTTTTAAATGATTACTCATGATGCTCTCAAGCTGCCACCCTGTATATTATGATTATTATATAAGTATATAATCATTTGTTTTGCCACGCCAGGCACAAAAGTTTGTTAAAAAGACCTCCGGACGTAAAAGGTGGGGGGTCCCAGGGGGTCGCGACCCACAGGTTGAAAAACACTGCTCTACATCAATGCATTCACCGAATTATAGAGCAGTGGTCAGCATTAATGCCCCTGGGTTTGGTTATCCGCCGTAAGGCCCTTTTCAGGAGCCCGGCGTCGAGCGAGAAGAGTCTCCTTCTCTCATGATTAGGACGTCATTCTGCTCTCGGACACCGTCCGATGAACAGCTCCGCTCGTTCCGATCGTTGCCGTCGTGCTCTCACATTGCGCTCTCGCTCTGTCGCGTGTGACATTGCTCGCGATAGTGCATCCATAGGAAGAAAGAAGATAGAAGACCGAAGACTCAAGAGTGAAGAGTACAAGGCGCCACCCAACCGCCTTTGCCGCCCGACCCGTGCCGTACCGTGTCTCGCGCCGCGCCGCGACCGCCGCCTACCGGACGATTCGTGCGACCGCTCGCATCGTCCGTCTCGCTCTTTAGTGCGAGCCTTCTGCTCGCACACCCGCCGCGTAGTTATCGCCGCGTTAGGACGAGCGTGCGACCGGTCGCATCGTCCGTCTCGTTTCTAGCGCGAGCCTCCTGCTCGCGCTCCGCCGCGTCTCATTCGCGAACACTAGCGCCCTAGTGTTTAGCGTAACAGTAGTGAGTGAGTTCCAGCCGCCCAAGGAACAATTGTAAGTACCGTGACACGTTTAGGCACACTACACGAGGAGTTTTTCCTCCCTACACACCTCCCCTACCGGTCGCCGGGAGGGGCTGTATCCCCAATAATAAATTAGAGAGCAGAATCCCACTCCCGGGATAAAACTTTCTAATTATGTCTGACGCCATAACTAGAAAGTTCCTGGAATTCCTAAAACTTGAAGTCCCCGATGTCGCGTCCAAGTGGGAACGCTTCGTGCGCATGCACGAAGCAGACTCACACGGCGTCGCCCGATTGTGACGTCCCGCTAATTCCGGCCGAAATTGAGCCCTTATTATCTCCTTCAGAGACGTCTTGCTCAGAGCAAGAATCCGACCGTAGTGAACAAGGCGAGTTCACTACCGTCAAATACCGTCAAAAGACATTGACAAGGCCGAGTGCCTAGCTGATAATTTCGAACAACAGTGCCGGCCGAGTACTCTCCCGATTGATCCCGTGCACCTTAGCTTAGTGAATAGCGAGGTCGACAGCCGACTCTCGAGGCCACCAGATGTAGATAGGGTGAGGATGGTGGACTCGAAGGAGGTCAGTGACATTATTAAGTGTATGAATGCCAAAAAGGCCCCAGGCCTCGACGGTATTTCAAACAAAACACTTGAAATGTTACCGTCCGAGCTAATTCAACTCCTAGTGAACATCTTTAACGCCCTCTTAGTAGGATGTTCATTTCCAGACATTTGGAAAGTAGCTATTGTCATAGGTATCCACAAACCGGGGAAACCCCGGAAGGTGCCTGGTAGCTACCGTCCAATAAGTCTCATTAGCTCCCTTGGTAAAGTCTACGAAAGAGTTATTAAAAGGCGCCTCAATGACGTCATAACCGACAAAAAACTTCTTCCAGACGAGCAGTTTGCCTTCCGCGAAATGCACAGCTGTCCCGCTCAAGTACACCGCTTAACGGAGTACATATTAACTAGCAAAAACGACAGGAAGACGACATGCACCGTATTCTTTGACATTGCAAAAGCTTTTGATAAAATTTGGCATAACGGACTGTTATACAAACTCTATCAAATGGAAATACCCGATTATCTCGTTTTACTAATTAGTAACTTTTAAAAAAATCGTAAATTTCATTTCCGCGTAGAAGGCGCACTGTCGTCGCAAAGATATATGGAGGCGGGAGTACCGCAGGGCTCAGTCCTCTCGTCCTCCCTATATAACCTGTATACTAGCGATATCCCTAAACACGCAATGCAACACGCGGTGCAATTAGCTATGTTCGCGGACGACACAGCCCTTTATTACTCCCACACACGAGCCTGTACCGCGTCTAAAGCCCTCCAGGAATCAGTTACCGCTCTCGGTAATTGGTTCTCCAAATGGAGAATAGAAGTCAATCCCGACAAAAGTCACGCCATCCAATTCAATAGTAATAGGGCAGCGAGGCGTAATTGCCCCCGTAAACTAATGAGCCCTATTAGCCTGCACGGCAACATAATCCCTGAGGTCACTCAGGTCAAATATTTAGGCGTAGTACTAAACAAGTCGATGACGTTTTCGAGTCACATAAGTAATACATTACGCAAAGCTAATTCAAAACTAGCACACAAAGACGGTGCATTATAATAAAAGAAATAATATATTTATGACAATTGTAGAACATACTGTCAATCCTATAATCATAGAAGTAGATAATTTAGAATTAGAAACTAGCATAGATAAGAATCGTCTATTAAAGATAGTTTTTAGATTTTTACGATACTTTAAGTCATATTATAGCAATAATCTTAGTTTGGTTCTTTAGGTTTATAATATACTCTATCACAAGTCTTTATCAAGCAGTTTTATATAGTTTAGTTAGGGAAGCTACAATATTCATACTAAAGTCAATCGCCACAACTGGGTGCTTTGCTGGTGCTCTGTACTTGATCTGGGGAAAACTGACATTAGATAGAAAACAACAATAGATCTAAAAGATGATTAATTTCAAGATAGTATTAATGATCCTTTGGGTAATAATTAATGGAAAAGTAGTAGTGGGAAATCATGATAGATTTTACGAAAACTCTATATTCAATTTCAATATGAACAATTCCATGGACATCACTGTGACTGGCACTCTGAACATGTTAAATTTACATGGGCTTGCAGACTCGCAATTGAAAAAGCCATCAAAAGAACAGATAGAAGGCATTAGAAATGACATCATGACTTTCCAACAGCCAACTCATTTCCAGAACGAAATTCATGAATCAAATCTGATAGAGGAAGCAGATGATGGGACACATAGAACTACAAAACTTGAATTGAGCGCTACTGAGAAATTAGAGACAGTTACTGAGCTCAATATGATAAACAATATTGCTCCTACGAATAATGTGCGGGCAATCAGAATTAGCAATAAGAGAGATTTAAAAGACAAAAAGTCAATTTTGAAACTAGAGAACCCATCTGTACTAAATGACGATAATATGGCTAATGTAGGAGGCACAATGAAGAAGTATCTGATAAGATTGAATTGCACAAGAATGGTATATGATACACAAGTCTATTCTCATAACTCTTCTGAACAATACTTAATCAGAAATGGTTATATTCAAGACTCTAATTTGATCATATCCTATTGGCAAGAAACTTCTAAGATATTGAATTCCATTTGTGTTGAAAATCCTGAATTTTTGATGGGAGATCATAGAAACTCAACTCTTTTGGTAACTATACTTACTCAGATTTTTTCAGATGGATTGACAAACAAGACTATGAGCGAGTATACTGAATCATTGGTTAATATAGCTACCATGGACAGTGGTAAGATGATTGGTCATCTAAAATTTCTAATAGTAGAAACCATAATGAAGCTTAATTCAGATACAGTCAAACCAGTCAGTAGAAATAAGAGAAACTCTCATAGAGTTTCAATCATGAATCGCAGGATCTTGAGCCTCCCAATCTCCAAAAATGAGATTCTATCAGGGTTGGCCATGATAGACATACCAGAAGAATATAAAAAGGAAATGGAGCAGTCTAAACAAAAATTGATGCAAATAAGAGGAGCAATTGAAGACTCATTAATTAATATGGGGTCTGAATCAATTCAAAAAATAGATATTAGTAACAACAAATCAGTTGCTAATTTTTAACAGATAATAGATGGGATCACAAAAAACGAGGTTATTATTAAACAGTTCATAACAAAGAAAGGAGCAATTCTAATGAGGGTGATGGATTTGTCTGTACGAGAGTATATACACAGGAAGGATAGAATTGTAGTAGGATTAAATAGCAGTTTATCCATAGAGGACTGTCTATCCAAGCGGAAATTCATGAATCAAATGATGGATAAGTGCACAATGTCAGTTTTAGTGATTGAACCAATGGGAGATAAGCTCTGCAAATTATTCAGGTCATGTAAGGTAGGTGAGATGATCACACCATCTGGGTGTGAGAGAACCAGGTGTTCCTACTCTAGTATTTCTGATAATTTTGAGATAGAAGACTTAGGGTTGATGGACTACAATGTTGATATTTGGGATAATAGGATGGATGCCCTATCCACCCCTCTCCTAAGAGGAGATGCAATCTGCTCAATCAATTCAATTCCACTGTCCTCTCAGTCAGATCTATGTAAAGACTCTTCATCAATCAAGAGAATAGTTGTGTCTGAATTGATTTATTATAAATTAATGAATGGAAGTCAGATAATAGGGGAACCTGATAGATTCACTCTAAATCCTTATAAATCTAATCACTTAAAGGGTTCCTTTTATTGCAAACCTAAACAATCTTGCTCTGATTGTTTTGAAAGAAAGAAATGTGATGGCGAGGAAGAATACTGTTCTTTTACAGGAGTAGAATGTGATAAGTCATCAACCTGTTATTGCACTATATTGGATACAGCAGAAACGAGATATTTGATTGACAGAGACATTGAAAACAATGTGGATAGAGTGATAGAAGTTAGTGGAATCATCAAAACTCACCCTGAGACGGAAATTGTGTCTGATGTCAGGGGGATGAGACTTAGGAGCAATGACTCTTGTTCGTCACAGACCAGTTGCGCTTTTGGTAAGATTACTGTGGTCTCTCAGTGCAAATAAACTATAAACTATAAAACTATAAACTATAAAAAAGCGAAATTTGTACTCTACAAATTATAACCGCTACTTAATTCGCGAAGCAAAATGTCCCTAAGGCATAAGCTTACATTGTATAAGGTTTGCATTAGAACGATACTCACTTATGCGTGCGTCTCTTTCGCACAGATAAGCGAGTCTCAATTGGACCGTTTGCAAAGAGTCCAGAACCGGTTTCTACGCATGGCAACAGGCGCCCCCTGGTACATGCGTAACATCGACTTGCATAGGGACTGCGAACTCGTCACTATTAAAGCCTATATCAAGGAACTCGTAGAGAGATTCTTTATTCTGCTCTCAAATTCCGACTTGGGCGGCAGTCAGATTTGGTAACGCTCAACTGCTAAAGTTAATGCACAGTTCTTTATTTGAAGTGATTATTATAATACGCTACACAGTGCCAGTGTCTTCACC
Organism: Phengaris alcon alcon; assembly: GCA_037179445.1. Lineage (NCBI taxonomy): Eukaryota > Metazoa > Arthropoda > Insecta > Lepidoptera > Lycaenidae > Phengaris > Phengaris alcon. Next base: position 158,810 of record JAYRCH010000716.1, read on the forward strand.
TCGGGGCTTAAAGCATCGTTGTGACGCCGGAATTGTTCGCGGGTTCCATCACGACCGTTGGGTTTCCCGCCGCGACCGTTATTTTTCGCGGCGACCGTTATTTTTAGGCGCGACCGTTATCTAACACTTTTCCACCTTCGCGATCGCTTCGCATAGCGATAGTGTAGTGTCGGTGTGTTCCTGCGTCCAAGGAACAAAGGAAAGTAAGTAAAGTGTAATTGTACGATTAGGTTACACACCAGTGGACTCCTCCACGCACACACCTCCCCCCCCGGATGCCGGGAGGGATTGAATCCCCAAATTAAATTTCCAAATAGAGAGCAGACCAAAGAGGGTCAGGGTAAACGGCGCTACCATGGAAAACACCACGGTAAAGCGGTTCCTGTCCTTTTTTGGAACAAACATTCCCAGGAGCATCAAAGGCCTGGGATGAGTTCATAAAATTGGATCCCATCCCCGCTAGCTCTCCGGCTTCCCCGGCAGCTACGTCCGAAGAATCGCCGTCGTCGCCGGCGACGACAGCGACTACAATGTCATCGCCAGAGAGCGATGACAATAATTCATCACAGTCGGAGATGTCCTGCTCCGAGCAGGAGGCCTCCGAGGAAGATGACGGTTTCAAAACCGTAAAAAGCAGGAAGTCCAAAAAGAGGAAACGCACGGACGGCGCTTCCTCTGCGGGCTGCTCTTCACCGACGCCACCGGCTAAAGCCGCAAGAAACGAAAAGGGTCCAAAACCCAAACAAATTCCTACTACAGCGCCCCGTGCGCAAGTCATGCAGGCTGATGGCACAAAAGTCGCGGCCTCGAACTCCCCCAAGTCGACTTCCCAGTCGACCCCACCGACCCCCAAAATGCCGCCTCCGGTTATAATACAGGAGAAGGCTTAATGGAACCAGATAAGCGGGGCCATAAACGAGCAGCATATCCGCTACTCGTCAGCCCACGCCACCCCAAATGGGATACTCATGCAGGTCCCAACCCCAAATGACCATAGGCTTCTGTCTGCGTTCCTTAGGGAAAAGCAGATAGGCTACCATACCTACGCCCTGGAGGACGAACGCATGCTGCGTGTCGTCATCAAGGGAGTGGATAAGGAGCTGACCACTGAATCCGTACTAGAGGACCTCTGCAGACAGGGGATCCCAGCTAAAGAGGTACACAGAATGTACCACCCAAGTAAAAAAATACCACTATAATATGGTACTTGTCGTGCTTCCCCCCACTCCGGAGGGAAAAGCCATATTTAATATAAAAGCCGTATGCCACATCACGGGCATACGCATTGAACCCCCCAACAAAAGGGGAATGCCAGGGCAGTGTCATCGCTGCCAGCTTTACGGCCACTCAGCGCGGAACTGCTTCGCCAGACCGCGCTGCGTAAAATGCCTGGGAGACCACGGCACGTTAGACTGCCCGCGCAGGAGCCCAGCTGAGGAGACCACTCCCCCAAGCTGCGTCCTGTGCAAGACTTCTGGCCATCCGGCCAACTACAAGGGGTGCAAGCGTGCACCCCAAGCAAAGAGGCGTCAAACACCACCACAAAGAGGTGCCCCTCCCAAGCAGAGGTATGTCCCTGCCCCCCCTCCCTCCAAACCTGCTTGGGTCACACCCAAGAGGGGTCCACAAGGACCTCCTCCACCTCCACCCCCACCTCTAATGTCGGTGGCTCTCCCAGCCAGACCGACTATGGTCCCCCCCTCCCCCTCCCCCCTCCCCGCCCAAAAGGGCCACACATATGGGACCAAAAAATCCGCCCCAGCCCGCATCAAGTTTCGGCGCCAACATAGCGTTCGCCGCCAAATTCCTAAGTGACATCGATTCGATGGAACTCGACATCTTTGTCGCCAAGCTGCGAGGCTCCTTCGAGGAGCGCCTCTCGGCACTGGCAAATCACGCGGCCTTGATCGACAAGATCAGGGAATTCTCTTACGCCGGTTATTAATGGCGTCCCCGGGGAGAACAAAACCGCACTCGATTTGTGTCGTGTCGTTCAATACGAACGGCATATATAATAACATTGACGAAATCCGTGATTTCGTCAAGAGCCATAACGTAGACGTACTACTAGTGCAGGAGACGTTCCTTAAACCTAGTATGAGGTGCCCTAAAATAACAAACTACAAATTAATTAGAAATGATAGAACTCGATCCAGCTTAGGAGGCACTCTTATATATTATAAGAATTCCCTCCATTGCGGCCCTCTAGAACCACCACCCTTAGAGACATTAGAAATTTCAATTTGTCATGTCAGTATGACAGGCCACGAGCCAATCATCATCATCAGCGCTTACCAACCGGGTAGCAAACTATTAATCTCTAGCGACATACAAAAGCTAATTAACTTAGGCAACGCTGTCTTAATCGCCGGCGACCTAAACAGTAAACACACCGTTTGGGGCAACTTTTCAAATAATCGAAACGGTATCATTTTAAACTCACTCTCCGACACTCTCGAATTCGGAATAATGGCCCCTCAGGACCCCACTCGCTACGACACCAGCCAACGTAGCAGTGGCCTTATCCATAACCCCAGCTTTTTAGACATAGCGCTTGTCAAAAATATTTCTCTCAATTTCTCTATCGAGACTATTCACGAGCTTAACTCAGACCACCGCCCGGTTAAAATTACTCTCGGTAATTCTAACCGAATAAACTATAGTAAGAAAAAGATTATCGACTACAAACTGTTCGCCGATAATATCCAAAATCTTCAATCGAGTTATCTCGACAAAATTCCAGATAACATAGAAAGTAGCGAAGTAGCAATAGAGGCTGCTTCTAACCTAACAGACCACCTGGTAGCGACCATAGAAAAGTCATCCAGGGAGGTGCCTGTGGCTCACGAGAGACACAGGCCCCTCCCGGAGGACATAAAGGAGTCCATCAGACTCCGCAATGCGGCTAAACGCACCTATGATCGCTACCCGGCGGAAGAGTGCCGTAAGACCCTCCGTCACCTCGAGACAGTATTCAAATTCAAAATAAAAGATTTTAAAGCTGAAGAGTGGGATCGATTTCTAAGTGAGCTAGAACCGTCACACACGGCCTACTGGCCTCTCGCGAAAGCCCTCAAAAGAGACACGGAGAGCGACATGCCTCCGTTGGTCAGACCAAATCGCCCTCCTGCACTGGAGGATGGAGACAAGGCCGAATGTTTAGCCGACACAATCGAACATCAGTGTCGGCCGAGCTCCCTCCCGATAGACCCCCTGCACCTTAGGGCAGTAAACAGCGAGGTCGAAAGCCGACTCTCGAGACCACCTGAAGAGAGCATGAGGCCGGTGGAATCGGAGGAGGTCAAAGATATCATAAAGTGTTTAAATGCCAAAAAGGCACCTGGCCTAGATGGTATTTCCAATAAAACACTTAAAATGTTACCGACCGCATTAATTCAACTTCTCGTGAACATCTTTAACGCCCTCTTAGTAGGATGTTCATTCCCAGACATTTGGAAAGTAGCCATTATCGTAGGTATTCACAAACCGGGCAAACCCCGGGTGCAGCCTACTAGCTACCGACCAATCAGTCTCATTAGCTCCCTTGGTAAGGTATACGAGCGTATTCTACTGAGGCGTCTAAAGGACGCCATAACAGAGAAAAAGCTCCTACCAGACGAGCAGTTTGCCTTCCGCGAACAGCACAGCTGCCCCGCTCAAGTACACCGCATAACGGAGTACATACTTGAAAGCAAGAACGACAGGAAAACGACAGGCGCCGTTTTCTTCGATATCGCAAAAGCATTCGATAAAATCTGGCACCAAGGTCTGTTGTACAAACTGTACCAGCTCGGTATACCGGATTGTCTAGTTCTGACAATCAGTAACTATCTCAAAGACCGAAAATTTCGCTTCCGAGTCGAAGGCGCACTATCCTCCCTCAGAGGTATTGAGGCCGGAGTCCCTCAAGGCTCGGTACTCTCGCCCTCCCTCTACAACCTGTACACTTGCGATATCCCCAAACACCCTAAGGTGCAATTGGCATTATTCGCAGATGACACAGCCCTGTACTATGCTCATCGCAAAACAGACACTATAACCGATAATCTCCAGAATGCAGTCACCGCTCTCGGCGACTGGTTCTCAAAATGGAGAATAGAAATAAATCCCACAAAAAGCCAAACAATCCAATTTAATAAAATCCATCGTAATAAAAAGAATCAAAAAATTGGTCCCATCAGCCTGGACGGAAACTGAATCCCGGAGGTTAATAAAGTAAAATATTTAGGCGTAGTACTAAACAAGTCGATGACGTTTACCAATCACGTAACCTCAATAATAAGAAAAGCTAAATTCGTACTTTTCAAATTATACCCATTATTAAACGCGCGGAGTAAAATGTCCCTAAGACATAAACTCACTTTATATAAAACTTGTATTAGAACAATACTCACTTATGCGTGTGTCTCTTTCGCACACATAAGTGATAATCAAATGGAACGCCTACAAAGGGTTCAAAATCGCTTTTTGCGCTTAGCAACAGGCGCGCCACATTACGTACGAAACATCGACTTGCATAGTGACTTCGACCTCATCACTATAAAAGCCTACATCAAAGAACTCGCCGAGAGATTCTTTGAGTATGGCAAAAAACACAAAAATCCCCTCATACGTAGGGCCCTGGACTACGAACACGACGCACAGACGTTCAGACACCCCCTAAAGCGGCCTAAGCATATCTTAGCCGACCCAGTAGACTCCATCACAAAATACGTATTACAATTACGTAAACACAAAATACATGCACCCGCGTGGATAGTAAAGCACCGGGGTCGACGCCGGCGCCTACCCCGAAGTCTTACACCAGACACGAACACACGTATTGACATACGGACCGACTCAAACACGGGACTACCGGACTCGAACCCGGGTCCGAGTTCGACTCCTACCAGTTTAGCCACACCAAATCAAGACCGCGACCGCGATATTGTTATAGAGAGCTCTAACAATACTGCGGCATTAGTAGATATCAGAACACTCGCGCGCGAGTCCACCCGACCGCGCGCGGAAGTTCTATCTATAAAAATGAGCTACTCTATCAATACAAAACTCGTACGCCGTTAGTTTGTGCTACCGCGCGTGAGCAACCACACTCGTCAGAGAGTGTGGAAGGGGTCGGACCCCTCAGCAGGAGGGACTACGGTCTCTCCAGTCCTAATAATAACTTATCCATAGTTTTTCCCCAAAGTCATTACGTACATCACCCGCAGGAGGGTGATGTAAGAGGGGGGTCAAACCCCCTCTTTGTTTTCCCACCAAACGACTGCTAAATGGCAGTCACTAGACCGACTAAGCTAAGAGGGCTTAAAGCCATTAGCGTAGACCCATTCGAAAAAAAAAAAAAAAAAAAAAAGAGATTCTTTGATAAAGGCAAAAATCACCCAAACCCCCTTATCAAAAAGGCACAGGACTATAGGCACGACGCACAGACTTTCCGACACC
>JAYRCH010000717.1:0-107584 GCA_037179445.1 Phengaris alcon alcon
TCATTACACAAAAAAATAAGATAACATTATTTTGAAACCTTAAAACCTACAAAAAATATATTTTAAAAATACACTTTAAAAAACCGCTGAAAACACTATTCGCCATGTTGGTTGATAGATTATCTGTGCTGTGACGTCATACTATACTATATGCGTCCTAAGAAGATATGCGTGACAGATAATAATTGACAATCGTAGTGAAGTTACCTAACGAAAATTAATCGATTATTTAAAATATCGAATTAGTTCGTAAAGGAAATGTAATCGGAATTATCGATTTTAGATTTGTGAATTAAATTGCTAAGAAATGGGTAATTTGTAAATAAATAATAATAAAAGAATAAAAACTATTAAATCCTTTATTTTCTTATTCACCGCAGTCGGAACTCGAAGATTGCGAGCTCGTTTCGGAATCGGAATCTTCTCCGACGGCAGTAATCAATTGTTGGTCGCCAATTCGGTCTTTGCGGATATATTTGTTCCAGTCTTCAATAATCGTCCTTTGTGTTTTTTCTATTATTTTCTTCCAATTATCTGGAGTTACATGTTCACATGCTTCCTCCAGCAACTTTAACATTTTATTTGCCGTAAACGGTGGGGCCATGTTGTTTTTCGCTGCGTAACCTTATAAAAATAGAAAAAAATCGATAAACGTGTTATGCATTTATAACATCATTTCATACCTAACCTTTTATATCTTTAGTACGTACCTTTTATTTGAGCCCAAATTAATTCTATAGCATTGTATTGACAGTGGTATGGTGGTAATCTTAGTACTTGATGCCCACGTTCCTTGGCCATTTCGTCGAGCTTGTAGGTGGGCATCGGAGGTTTGTTCAATTTCATTAATTTGACAAATTTTTCTTTAAGCATCGTCATATTAGCTTGGATATTATTTCTTTGCAACCACTCTACCAGTGTGGCTTTATTATTTTTTGCCGTTGGTGGCTTATTGAGCTGCCGGAAATGATATTTTGCATTGTCCATTATTATTATACTTGGCTCGCTTAAATTATTTAATAAATTGGCCAACCATTCTTCAAATTTGTCAGCATTCATTTCTTCGTGGTAGTCTCCAGTTTTTTTTGACTTAAATGCTAGAAGGGCATTTGGTATAAGCCCGTTTTCATTCCCGGCATGGCATATTATAAGTCGCTCACCTTTTTCCTCTGGCACTTTGGTAGAGCTGTGAGCGGTGTCAATAGTCCACATTTTACTAACTGTGTGATTTGCGTTTAGCCAAGTTTCGTCCAGAAATATGACATTGCTCCAGTTTTTAATATCCTTTGCCGATTCTTAAAATGTTATTCGTGCAAGTGCGATATCTCCTCTTTCCATTATTATTTTTCTTTTATTTACTTTCTTCCATCTAAATCCCACTTTATTTAATATTTGCCTTAGCGAGGTCACATTTTTTTTCATTAACGTGGTGTATTCATTTTTCTCATAGTATCCGTAAATGTGATAGCGTATTGCTTCTACATCAAAACTATCAATGTCTGTAACGAAAGCTTTACGCCTGCGCTTCTTTGGAGTCGACAACTTTTTGTCTTCCGTACCCGTTTCACCAAATTTTTCTTTGGTTATTCGGAAAACGGTAGCTGTTCCGATGTCCAGTGCTGCCGCAACTCGGTCTACGACTTTGTCGATTGAAATGATCGAGTCTCCGTTTGTACGTTCTCGTTCAAAATAGTCCCTCAATCGAGTCACCAACTCCCGACTTTGTGAGTTTAAAACAGTGTTTTTTGTTTTTTCGGCATTGTTAGATCCGAACAAAAACAAAAATAACAAAGAACTTAACAAAAACAAAAAACTCAACTTAAACAATAACAAAAAACTCAACAAAAACAATAACGAAAGTTAAAATCAACAAAAACTCAAAGCAGACGCAACGAAAACACAAATCGCATACAAGGCAGATGCACTCGTACTGACATTTCCGAGTTGCAATACGATCACAAGATGGCCGCTCCTACTCATCGATTTGATGTCGATTCAACAATGTCAATCTCTATTGACAGAAGTTCCGTTCCATGCATCTTCCATTTTTATGACATATTTTCTTAATTTAATTTCATATTTATATTTCATAGTTATTATAAGATATCAGAGTTAATAATAAGAATAATAGCAGTTTCATTTATAATTAAAGAACATATTATTTTTTGTCAATGGAATATAATTTATTTCGTTTGCTTTTTTTGTTTTCTTGTAAGAAGTTTGCTTAGCAAGGAATATAAGAACTGTCACCCATATCATCATACGACGCACGAAGTATAGTAAGTACTATTTGTAATCTGTGCTATAGTCCGTAGTAGTAAAATGGCGGTGTTACGTTCCGCTTGACGTTTTGACATAAATAACTTTTTAAGATGTCATGAACTATTTATTTACAGAAACGTTCCGTTTCACTACTACATATGTGTTAAGTGTGTTTGTGTCGTCACATCCTTGCCGGATGTTACTTCGAGGTGTTTTCATAAGTAGAAATTAAAAAACAATTTTTTTTTTTTAAATCAACTTTGTTTAACCATGTTAAGTTTTTAATTTATGATATCGCTAGAATACGTTTTACTTAGCCAAGTACTAAAGAAAATACTACTTAAATGTATAAAATTAAATATGAGTCAAGTAGCCTATTATGTCAAAAATTATAATGGCAATAAATGTATGCCCTACCAGTTCTGCCAAATCAAATTGGGACAAAACACATAAGTCTATTTATATTTATGCCTGGGTGACCTTGTATGCCTAGAAACAATTATGACAAAAAATATGCCAAATTAAATTAGGGCAAAAAAAAACCAAACAAAGGAATAACTATCATAAGAAATACATAGTAAAAACTTTCAAGGTTAAAATATTAAGTAAGAAGTAAGATATAGATACGTAAAAAAGAAGTTAACGTGAAAATGTGTTAGTAAAAATTATTGTTAAAAAAGTATTACTTGGGTCAGCCCATACCGAGACGTGACGTGGCGCCGACTGCGCAGTGCGGTGCAGCTCGAAATCGAACTCCTGCAACGAAACCTGTTTCTTGTGTAGTGAATAAAGTTAAATTTTGAATAGCTATTTTAAAAATTCTGCGCCGCGTCCCGTTTTGGTATAAATTGACGCTTATTATTATAATTTGAAATTTTTAATTTACAGCAACCGCAACAACAAAAACGCCACAAATAAACGCTGGTCATTACAGAACCAAAATAATATCATATCAAATTATTGTACACTTTATATAACACTAATATTTATACCATAATATTTGAATAAAATTCCAGAATGTTGGGTATCTATTTTTATATATGGCAACATTAATTCGTCCTCTACACGCGCACGCCACGCAGAGAAATTAAAAATTTACAAAGATATAGGAATGGTACGCTAGCCGGCTAGGTACCTATATTATAAAAGCTGCTGTAAAATCATATTGTTTAGCGCCACCTATTGAGGTTCTTTTAATATTAGATAACCTATAACGTGCTTCAAACATAGTCCTAGAGATGGCGTTTTTATTTTAAAATATATCTTCTTCAGGGGGGTAAGTATTGTTCAATTTTCTTCAAATCATCAATTTTTTAAATATTTATTGGTATTTTTCCCAATGGATATGCTTTTTCCATAGGTATAACAGGCACAGAAGCATCTTTTGCCAGCCTAAATGCTCCTAAATGTGTGGAACATTGGACTGTCTATGAATGGATGAGCTTTGCACCAATAAATTCTGTGTAATCAAATTGACGAAATTCAGAAACATTAAAAGGTTGCTTTTTGTCCCTACAAAAAACAACCATTTAATGTAAAAGTGATCTCTGAAGAATCAAAGAGGGGTACTTTACCCCTCTTTGATTCTTCAGAGATCACTTTTTAGGGTTCCGTAGTCAACAAGGAACCCTTATAGTTCCGGTCTGTCCGTCCGTCTGTCTGTCTGTTTGTCTATTTGTCTGTCCGCGGTTTTGCTCAGAGACTAAGGTATACAAAGCTGATTTATATCAAACTTATACATTGCTTATGATATGACAGATAGGAGTAATGGGTTAAGAAATTATAGAAACAACATAAGTCCAGGACTTGTGTTGTTACAAAAATATTTCTAAAGCTTCAGCTTACTAAAACACGTGGAAGGAAAAGGACTTCTGTTGTTTCAATTTAGTCAAAGGTGTATGCCAGGATTGCCAGCATAAAAATACTATTAATTCAATTTTACCAAAAAGTGGACTTGTGTGGTTTCAAAAATACCTGATTCAATTATTAATCGATGTTTTGTGTATGTTTATTTTGGTTTGGGGCCGCGGTCAACCCCTAACATAAAATTTCAGATTTATTTCACTAAAATGGCTTATTCCGATTGGTTTTTATTATTTCAAGATGAAATAGATTAAATTATATTAATTTTTTGTTCGTCAGTGTCTTCGGGGCATTCGGGAGTTAGCAAGTGACGTACATGCGTCGACAGGTCTGAGCCCGCACTCTGTTCCCGCGTCGCCCTTGCCCCCGCGCGGCGTCCGCCCTTACCTTTCGCGCCGGGTGTTATAAACGAGTCACTGCATGTTTATCTTATTCCTGTCGTTACATGTTAAATATCTCCAACCTATATAAAGGCAATGATTGTTCATTTTATTTTCATTAGAATTATCGCGCGCAATTGAGAACAGGGTTTTAGAAGTTAATCTTTTACTCACGTATCTGTAAAGTGCAAACCATGTCGGAAGCAAAAAAGAAGAGGCTGCAGTATTGTGCGGATTATATTAAATACGGATTTATCGAAAATCCTACAAATCCATCATCGCCATTGTGCCTTATTTGTAAAAAAACATTTTCAAATGAAGCGATGAAGCCTTCTAGGCTTCAAGATCATTTTAATAAAATACACCCGAATAAGAAAGACAAAGATGTGGCCTATTTTCAAGACATGAAAAAGAAGTACGAAATTGAGCCAACTATATCAAAACTTTTTTCATCAGCTTCTAAGCAAGACGATGACGGACTTCGAGCTTCGTACAATATCTCATTGTTGATTGCTAAAACAGGGAAACCACACACTATTGGGGAAGATTTAATTTTACCAGCAATCAAAGAAGTAATAACCACTGTACTCCATAAACCAGCTGCAGATATTATCCGAAAAATTCCTTTGAGCAATAGTTCTGTGCAAAGACGAATTGATGAGATGGCTAAAAACATTGAAGAATCATTGTGCAATTATCTGCAGACTTGTCAATTTTCAATTCAGCTGGATGAGTCCACTTTACCCACCAATGAAGCATTGTTATTGTCATACGTGAGGTTCATTAAGGATGAGAAAATATGTCAAGAACTATTGTTTGCTACAAATTTGGAAACGGATACAAAAGGAGAAACTATATTTAATACTCTGGAAAAGTTTTGTGCCGAAAAGGAAATTCCTTTGAATAATATTTTGTCAGTTGCTACGGATGGCGCACCGGCTATGACAGGGCGTCACAAAGGCTTCATAGCGTGCTTAAAAAATAAAGTTCCTGACGTGCTTGCTGTGCATTGCGTAATTCATCGCCAGCATTTGGTTGCGAAAAATCTGAATGAACGCCTCCATATATCACTGCAATATGTCATCAGATCAGTTAATAAAATCAGAAGCAACTCGTTGAATGACAGATTATTGAGTCAGATTTGCATTGCCAATGATGAAGATTTCAACCGACTGCTGCTTCACACAGAGGTGCGCTGGCTGTCAAAAGGTACTTGCTTGACTCGATTTTACAATCTGTTTGGATCTGTGATAGAGTTCCTAGAAAACAAAGACCCAGAATTGCGCGACAACCTCATCTCATCAAAGAACGATATTGCGTACTTGACAGACCTGTATAAATTGTTTAATGATGTCAACCTCCAACTTCAAGGTGATGACTTAAACTTGATTAAGACAAAAAATGGCATTGCTGCTTTCGTATCCAAACTACTATTATACAAAAGAAATATCGGCAGACGGGAATTCAATAACTTCCCAAATTTATCAGGAGTATCATTCAATAACGACGACTTGCTTGTTTACTGTCAACACTTGGAAAACCTCCACAGAGATTTCAAGGAACGATTCCAGGACGTTTTAAACATGGATATACCAGACTGGGTTTTGGATCCTTTTTCAAATGTTAACACAGCAGGATCATCCCAGTTAGAAGAAGAACTAATAGAACTGACGACAAATGAGGAATTAAAAATTAAATTCAAGAATGGCTACAAAGAATTTTGGCTGCAGAAGCCGATTTCACAACTGTACCCAGGATTATGGTTGATTGTTCAACGATTTCTAATAGCATTCCCATCTTTCTATTTAGCTGAACGTGGATTTAGTGCTGTAGCAACGTTGGTAACTAAAAAGAGAAATCGGCTTCAAGTTACTGAACGCGGCGACTAACGGTTGTTTTTAAGTAAAATGGAGCCTGATATTAACAAACTCCTTAAAATGCATCAAATTCAACCTTCTCATTAGTTATGTCATAAATTCATGTCTTTTGAATGTCAAAAAAAATATTCCTCAATATAACTAAGCATGCGTTTTAATTGCTCCCATTGAAACATTATTCTTTCATTCTTCATTTTAAACTCAGAAATAGGATAGGGGTCATATTCCTATCTTACGACTATAATATAATATCTTACGTTAAAATATAATCATGGCAATAGCTGTTTTAAATTCGCGACAGATGGTAAGTAAAATTAAGATGGGGGGCTCTAGAAAAAAACATATTCTCAAAGTGGGCGGTGAGCAAAATATGGTTGAGAAACTATGCTCTAAATGGTATTTATGTGTAATGGTACCAGTGAAATAGTATGCCAAGGAACAATAGGCTACTTGACCTTGTTTTTATTTATATCCTAAACGCTTTATAATTGTTTCATTACACAAAAAAATAAGATAACATTATTTTGAAACCTTAAAACCTACAAAAAATATATTTTAAAAATACACTTTAAAAAACCGCTGAAAACACTATTCGCCATGTTGGTTGATAGATTATCTGTGCTGTGACGTCATACTATACTATATGCGTCCTAAGAAGATATGCGTGACAGATAATAATTGACAATCGTAGTGAAGTTACCTAACGAAAATTAATCGATTATTTAAAATATCGAATTAGTTCGTAAAGGAAATGTAATCGGAATTATCGATTTTAGATTTGTGAATTAAATTGCTAAGAAATGGGTAATTTGTAAATAAATAATAATAAAAGAATAAAAACTATTAAAATCCTTTATTTTCTTATTCACCGCAGTCGGAACTCGAAGATTGCGAGCTCGTTTCGGAATCGGAATCTTCTCCGACGGCAGTAATCAATTGTTGGTCGCCAATTCGGTCTTTGCGGATATATTTGTTCCAGTCTTCAATAATCGTCCTTTGTGTTTTTTCTATTATTTTCTTCCAATTATCTGGAGTTACATGTTCACATGCTTCCTCCAGCAACTTTAACATTTTATTTGCCGTAAACGGTGGGGCCATGTTGTTTTTCGCTGCGTAACCTTATAAAAATAGAAAAAAATCGATAAACGTGTTATGCATTTATAACATCATTTCATACCTAACCTTTTATATCTTTAGTACGTACCTTTTATTTGAGCCCAAATTAATTCTATAGCATTGTATTGACAGTGGTATGGTGGTAATCTTAGTACTTGATGCCCACGTTCCTTGGCCATTTCGTCGAGCTTGTAGGTGGGCATCGGAGGTTTGTTCAATTTCATTAATTTGACAAATTTTTCTTTAAGCATCGTCATATTAGCTTGGATATTATTTCTTTGCAACCACTCTACCAGTGTGGCTTTATTATTTTTTGCCGTTGGTGGCTTATTGAGCTGCCGGAAATGATATTTTGCATTGTCCATTATTATTATACTTGGCTCGCTTAAATTATTTAATAAATTGGCCAACCATTCTTCAAATTTGTCAGCATTCATTTCTTCGTGGTAGTCTCCAGTTTTTTTTGACTTAAATGCTAGAAGGGCATTTGGTATAAGCCCGTTTTCATTCCCGGCATGGCATATTATAAGTCGCTCACCTTTTTCCTCTGGCACTTTGGTAGAGCTGTGAGCGGTGTCAATAGTCCACATTTTACTAACTGTGTGATTTGCGTTTAGCCAAGTTTCGTCCAGAAATATGACATTGCTCCAGTTTTTAATATCCTTTGCCGATTCTTAAAATGTTATTCGTGCAAGTGCGATATCTCCTCTTTCCATTATTATTTTTCTTTTATTTACTTTCTTCCATCTAAATCCCACTTTATTTAATATTTGCCTTAGCGAGGTCACATTTTTTTTCATTAACGTGGTGTATTCATTTTTCTCATAGTATCCGTAAATGTGATAGCGTATTGCTTCTACATCAAAACTATCAATGTCTGTAACGAAAGCTTTACGCCTGCGCTTCTTTGGAGTCGACAACTTTTTGTCTTCCGTACCCGTTTCACCAAATTTTTCTTTGGTTATTCGGAAAACGGTAGCTGTTCCGATGTCCAGTGCTGCCGCAACTCGGTCTACGACTTTGTCGATTGAAATGATCGAGTCTCCGTTTGTACGTTCTCGTTCAAAATAGTCCCTCAATCGAGTCACCAACTCCCGACTTTGTGAGTTTAAAACAGTGTTTTTTGTTTTTTCGGCATTGTTAGATCCGAACAAAAACAAAAATAACAAAGAACTTAACAAAAACAAAAAACTCAACTTAAACAATAACAAAAAACTCAACAAAAACAATAACGAAAGTTAAAATCAACAAAAACTCAAAGCAGACGCAACGAAAACACAAATCGCATACAAGGCAGATGCACTCGTACTGACATTTCCGAGTTGCAATACGATCACAAGATGGCCGCTCCTACTCATCGATTTGATGTCGATTCAACAATGTCAATCTCTATTGACAGAAGTTCCGTTCCATGCATCTTCCATTTTTATGACATATTTTCTTAATTTAATTTCATATTTATATTTCATAGTTATTATAAGATATCAGAGTTAATAATAAGAATAATAGCAGTTTCATTTATAATTAAAGAACATATTATTTTTTGTCAATGGAATATAATTTATTTCGTTTGCTTTTTTTGTTTTCTTGTAAGAAGTTTGCGTAGCAAGGAATATAAGAACTGTCACCCATATCATCATACGACGCACGAAGTATAGTAAGTACTATTTGTAATCTGTGCTATAGTCCGTAGTAGTAAAATGGCGGTGTTACGTTCCGCTTGACGTTTTGACATAAATAACTTTTTAAGATGTCATGAACTATTTATTTACAGAAACGTTCCGTTTCACTACTACATATGTGTTAAGTGTGTTTGTGTCGTCACATCCTTGCCGGATGTTACTTCGAGGTGTTTTCATAAGTAGAAATTAAAAAACAATTTTTTTTTTTTAAATCAACTTTGTTTAACCATGTTAAGTTTTTAATTTATGATATCGCTAGAATACGTTTTACTTAGCCAAGTACTAAAGAAAATACTACTTAAATGTATAAAATTAAATATGAGTCAAGTAGCCTATTATGTCAAAAATTATAATGGCAATAAATGTATGCCCTACCAGTTCTGCCAAATCAAATTGGGACAAAACACATAAGTCTATTTATATTTATGCCTGGGTGACCTTGTATGCCTAGAAACAATTATGACAAAAAATATGCCAAATTAAATTAGGGCAAAAAAAAACCAAACAAAGGAATAACTATCATAAGAAATACATAGTAAAAACTTTCAAGGTTAAAATATTAAGTAAGAAGTAAGATATAGATACGTAAAAAAGAAGTTAACGTGAAAATGTGTTAGTAAAAATTATTGTTAAAAAAGTATTACTTGGGTCAGCCCATACCGAGACGTGACGTGGCGCCGACTGCGCAGTGCGGTGCAGCTCGAAATCGAACTCCTGCAACGAAACCTGTTTCTTGTGTAGTGAATAAAGTTAAATTTTGAATAGCTATTTTAAAAATTCTGCGCCGCGTCCCGTTTTGGTATAAATTGACGCTTATTATTATAATTTGAAATTTTTAATTTACAGCAACCGCAACAACAAATAACAAGATCACCTACACTAGCGTCATATGTGATCATTTTGAAGGAGCTAGATGAGAAGATAGACAACATACTAGATATTCAATTTTTGTATGGATATTATGAACCAACATTATTATTGCTTTATGAGCCAGTGAGAACATTTGCTGGGTAAGTGTTAAAAACTTTTATAGTAACAAGCCAAAATGTTTTAAACTGTTTACTTGATAAAAATTAAGTGGTATACCTATTATGAAGAAATAACTAATAACTTACACAACCAAATATATATTAGATCACGACGAAGGACATAGGCAACGTTTTATCGTGGCGTACATCTAGTAAGTAGATTATAATTCCCTAAAAATATATTTTCAGTCGCACAGCGGTGCGTAGCGATACGTGCGCGATGGCGGGCGTGAGTCTGAATATGAGCGCGCGCGTGCACCCCGTCATCTGGTCCACTGGGGGCCTGCCGTTTGACTGCCTACAGGCAGTGCCTATAGAGAAACCGTTAGGTAAGCAAAGAGTGTTACTTACAAAATAGGAAGAGAGATAGAACACAGTTAAGTCATGGCATGTCCGAAACAACCTAATTTAACGCGGGTGAAGCTGCAGGCAAAACCTTACTATTATTTTAAAATAATTTCGTAGAAAGACTTTGAATTTATAATATTGTTTTCTTACTTATGTACTGGGTGATTTGTTATTCCGTTTCGAGAGAAACGGAGCATGTTTTGTATGAAAAAATGTATATAATGTATATAATATATAGTAGAATGACGACCTCTATGGCTCAGTGGTTCAGCGCGTTGGTGCTCAAGCCGGGGGTCGCGGGTTCGAATCCCGCCGAAGGAACAAAAAGTTTTTCTGTGTTCCTGGGTCATGGATGTGTATTAAATATGTGTATAATATAATAAAAATCTTAAATATATGTATAGTATAAAAGTATTAAATATACTTCCTGTTTTCTGGTACCTGTAACACAAGTTCTTCGGATACTTAGCACGGGGCCAGATTGACGTGGTGTGAAGCGTCCATAGTATTATTATTATTATTATTATTATTATTATTATTATTATTATTATTATTATTATAGAATGTATATAATATGCAAAAGCATTTGTGTCGAAGATCAAGTATGTATTTCAAAGTTGAAAAATCTTAAAAATTTCATGAATTTAGGTCGCCCCACTGCGGGGCGACGGGGCTCGCCTCACGCGCCGCGCGCCTTAGTATGCTCCAATAATGTGCATAAGGGTCAATATTTGTAATTTCAATATTTTTACCATTTTTTTTAAATACTTTTGTTAATATACGAGGGCGGCACTGAAAATTTCGGGAATCAAGGAAGTGACACAACATTACTATTTAAAAATGTATTTATTGCTTTTCGAAGTATTCTCCGCGAAATTTGACACATTTTTCCATACGATGGAACCAATCATTGAAGCAACCATTCCATTCGGAAGTTGGGGTCTCCAAAATGGCCGTTTTGTAGGCGTCCACAGCTTCTTCAGGTGATGAAAATCTCTGGCCACGCATTTATTCTTTATTTTAGGGAAAGTATAGAAATCATTAGGGCTTATGTCGGGGCTGTACGGCGGATGGTCTAATAATTCTATGATTTCTTGCTCTAAAAACTCTTTTGTTCTGTGCGCGGTGTGAGAACTCGCATTGTCGTGATGGAGGATGCTGCGGCGGTTGCAGTTCTCTTTACGGAGTTCAGAAACGACCTGTGGCAAACAAATGTTAGCATACCATTCTGCATTAACCGTTCTTTGTCCCTCAAGAGGAATAGTCGCAACATGGCCGGTTTCGGAGACAAACGTGGCCACATTTTTTTTTGCAACACTCCGTGAACGAACAATTTTTGTTGGCTTTAACTCATTTTCGAACACCCAAACTCGTGACTGGTTTTTTGTTTCGGGTTCGTACGCGTATATCCAGGATTCGTCACCTGATACGATGTTGTATACAGCATTTGAGGATCCTGCGTGGAATCTTTCGAGAGTTCTGACGCACCAAGTAACGCGAGCCGCTTTTTGCTCTTCACAGAGCAAATGCGGTATCCATCGGGAAAACAACTTTTTTACACCTAATTGTTCATGCAAGATTATTTGTATTTGACTCATGCCAATGTCTAAAGTTGCCTGAATTTCGCGGTATATCACATGTCGATCTTCCTCAATCAGCTTACGCACAGCATCAACGTTTTCTTGGGTGACTGCAGTTTTTGGACGACCTTGACGGGGATCATCACTGAGCTTGACACGTCCACGTTGAAATTCAGCAAACCAGCGATAAATTGTGGTTTTGGATGGGGCTTCATCACCAAATGCAGAAATCATCCGGTAAACACTGTTTTTGTGTTAAACCACTTCGAAAGTCATAATAAATCATCGCTCTAGAATTTTCTCGAGTCAATTCCATTTTCTCAACGACTAAACAAGTTTGACAAGACTTTGTGACAAGACCGAGAATCTTTTTTTAAATAAATAAACGGTATTCGATTTTTTAACCAAGGAGTTTTAAATTAAAAAGATTTTAATATGACAGGAACAGTGGAAATATTCCATTCCCGACACTTTTAATGCAGCCCTCGTATAAATTAGTAAATAATGATTTTAAATTAGTAGTGTGATGTCGTATAACAATTTTTCGCCAAGTTAAAAAAAATAAAGCTAAGAATTCCATAGTACTCTATTTCATGTACCTATTACTCCCTGTTTCATGTTTGTCATGAAACGCAATAAAAAATCACCGTGTGGATGTGTAGATGTATGAATATGTAGGAGTGTGTGCACACGTGTTGTTACTGTTTGATGTAAATATTGTACAGATTTGAACGAAAATTGGCGCCTAAAATTTTATAGCCATAATTTAATATCATAGGATTATATATGATATATCATGAGGATATCATAGGATATTTAATGTACGATTTTCTGATTATAGAGTATAGACAATTGACATATTTCCCTTCGAAGAAGTTATAGAAATTTTAATGAAAAGTGAAACATTTTAGGTGGTTGCTTGATTTTGGCTGTGAATTCTCTCATATACCTCAACCAGTCGGTGCCGCCGTACGGAGTGTCTCTCAACAGTGTCGCCTCGCACACCACCAACTTTCCATTACGTAAGTTGTTTCTTGTTCTAGTAAGATTAAATTATTTTGTCTTAGCACAGAAGAACACACGGCCTAATACGTAGACGGAACTTCGTTCGATAAAAAAAACTGTTTTACCTTAATCAATAGGCTACTTGACTCATTTTTAATTTCATACATTGAAGGAGTATTTCCTTTAGTACATGGTTTAGGAAAACTTATTCTAGCGATATCATAAATTAAAAACTTAAGATTGATATAATAAAGTTGATAATAAAGTTGATTTAAAAATATGTATTTTTGTTTTTTAATTTCTACTGATGAAAACACCTCGAAGTAACTTCCGGCAAAGATGTGACGACACAAACACACTAAACACATATGTAGTAGCGAAACGGAACGTTTCTGTAAATAAAAAGTTCATGACATGTTAAAAAGTTATTTATGTCAAAACGTCAAACGGAACGTTACACCGCCATTTTAGTACTACGGACTATAGAACAGATTACAAATAGTACTAGTATGACGTCACAACACAGATAATCTATCAACCAACATAGTGTTTTCGGCGGTTTTTAAAAGTGTATTTAAAAAAAATTATTTTAGGCTTTTAGGTTTCAAAATAATGTTATATTATTTTTTTGTGTACTGAAACAATTATGAAGCGCTTAGGACATAAATAAAAACAAGGTCAAGTAGCCTATTTGACCAACCAGCTGACGCACTCTTTGAGAAACCATTCGGACAAACTTTCGGCCAATCAGACCAACCATCCAATAAACATACGGATGATTGTACAATGTACGTACACGAACGTGAAACGTTTTCAAACGCTTTGCGTGTGCGAACGTTTTGTGTGCGTGAAGATGGTTCGATGATGGTGGCAAAAACCAGTTAGATCTATAATCTATTACTAATATAATACGAAATAACTATTTATATTATTTATGTAGGTGTTCAAGAGGGCGCGTGTATAACGCTGGACGGCGCGCAGGTGGCGCCATTAGGGGAAACTCGGTTGGCGCTGGCGTTGCGTGGCGGTCAGTTATATGTGCTGACGTTACTGGCTGACTCCGTGCGGTCAGTCAGAAGTTTCCACCTGGATCGCGCCGCTGCATCCGTGTTGACGTCTTGTGTAAGTAATCTATGTATGGGGTGTCCCAAAACACGTGTACAGCGGCGTGTCAAATTAGCATAAGGCTAGATTTTAACGCTAGGCAAGCAGATTGGCAAGCAAACATCCTTTTGTCCTCCAGTGCCCGGGTGCAAATCATGACGTCACAGGTCGATATATCGCTCTCTTTCATATTGTAAATTTAAACGGTTTGTATCTTCGTTATTTTTTAAGATATACGATATACGTTATTTTTTAAGATATACGATATATATATGACAAACATGCTCCAATAAGACCAATCAAAATAAAACATCTCCCTGCGCCCTGGCTTTCTGACGAGATCAAAACTATAATAGCTCATAAACACAAAGCTAAATCTAAGTTTAAAAAAAGTAACACAGACGAGAACCGTGAGTGATATATAAAACTAAGAAATCGCTGCAACAAAATTGTAAGAGACACTCAAAGACGCTACATTCACTCTTCTGTCGAGAACAGCGACCCTTCTAAAATTTGGAAATTTCTTAACTCCCTAGGTGTTGGCAAAACCGTTGATTCTTCTGCGTCAATAAATAACTTCGACAAAAATCTTTTAAATAATCAATTTACTTCCTGTAATGGCTCACTTGATCCCAATTCTTAATACCTTAATAACTTACCAACACCTGATTACCCTCCTTTCCTCTTTAACCAAGTCACTGCTGGCGAAATTAAAAAGAATATTATGGCAATTTCATCTAATGCAATTGGTGATGACAACATTAGTAGGAAGATGGTCACACTAGTTATAGACGAGATTGCACCAATCCTTATGCATATTTTTAACTTTTCTTTGGTAAATAGCGTGTTCCCGTCTATCTGGAAATCAGCACAAATCATTCCTTTACCTAAAAAGAGTAAGCCTACCTCAGTAGCTGATTTCCGGCCTATTTCGATCCTGCCATTTTTAGCTAAGGTCCTGGAAAGATTGATACAGCAACAATTATCATCTTACGTCAATAAAAACAGCCTCCTAAGCGCTTATCAGTCTGGTTTTAGACCTGGCCACAGCACTACTACAGCACTAGTGAAGGTCACGGACGATATCCGATTTGCTATGGACAATAAGCAACTTACGATTATGGCTCTACTGGACTTTAGTTGTGCCTTTAATAGCGTAGATCATGATATTCTTTTAAGTAGACTTAGAGCCGCTAATTTCTCGCCCTCAGTGACTGGTTGGTTCCAAAGCTACCTTGGGGGGCGCCAGCAGCGTGTTCGTGTAAATGATGAGTTTTCATCATGGTCCACTAACACGGCTGGTGTTCCGCAGGGTGGCGTATTATCTCCTCTACTATTCGCTTTGTTTATTAACTCCATTATTACGGTTTTCAGTTCTTCTCTCTTTCATTTGTATGCAGACGATCTTCAAATCTACGCCCAGACGTCATTAGAGAATCTTCCTAGTAAAATCACGGATTTAAATAATGACTTAAATAAAATTTGCGAGTGGAGTAGGTGTAACGGCCTCTCGATTAACCCAATCAAATCACAGGTCATTATTATTGGCAGCCAAGGATTAGTCTCAAGGATTAACTGGGTGAATCTACCTCCGGTGCTCGTATGTGGTACTCATGTACCGTTCAGTAGGAAGGTAAGAGATTTAGGTGTTCTCTTGAATGACCATCTTTCTTGGTCCGACCATATATCAATGATCAGTAGCAAGGTGTACGCGGTTTGGCACTCGGTGAAAAGGTTAAAGAACGTTCTTCCACTACAGTCCAAAATTTTACTAGCCGAGTCTTTATTCTTGTCCATATTAGATTACGCGGATACGTGTTTTACTGACCTTACCGAAGAACAGTTAAATAAGCTTGAGCGTCTCCAGAATGTCGCAATTCGCTTCATTTTTAGTCTGCGTAAATTCGACCATATTTCGGAGTACCGTTCTAGGCTTTCTTGGTTGAACATACGTCTTCGGCGTAATATGCGTATTCTCTCTTTACTGTACACTTTGCTATTTGATCCAAGAGCACCCTCTTACCTAAAGGACAGATTTGACTTCCGAACGTCCGAATTTAAGTTATTGCGGTCCTCGGCTAATCTCCTTCTCCAAATCCCTAAACATAACACAAATTTCTTTGGTCAATCCTTTACTGTCAGGTCGATACTACTATGGAACTCTTTACCTGCCAATATCAGGCAAGCTAAAAGTATTAATAATTTTAAAACATTGCTCAAACAATACTATCTAAGCCACTAAATATTTCGTACTAAGTTAATAGTATGTAGATGCATAAAGTTTAAGTTCTATCATTAGGAAATAGGAATATATATTAGTATATGTATATAAAATTATTTATGTAATAGTATAATATAGTAGGTTATTAATACGTAAGATTAGATTAGGTATCATTTAGTGTTATTTTCTTTATTTTATGTTTATTAAGTTTGTGATATTTTCTATAGAGTAATATTATTATTAGTATGTAAGGTTTTATGTTTAGTTCTAGTTTTTGTCATACTTAGTTCCGTAATTGCACTGCATTATCTTTTTATTTCCATGCGCCAAGGGTTGCTTGGAAGAAATCGCTTTTTAGCGATAAAGCCGCCTTTGTGTTCATGCTAAAATTGTCAACTGTAATTTTAATCTTACCTGTACATTTGTGAACACAATAAAGCATATTCATTCATTCATTCATACGACAATGGGTTCTAGATTGTTTATTAACATGTTCTCTAACATCGAATAGACGAAAAATTTTTTTTAGGCAACATGCCTAAAAAAAATCCTATTGCTGTATCTTCGTAATTTTTGGTCCGATTTAAATAATTTATTTACATTATTTACTGTTTTTTTGTCGCCATAAGTCTGCATACCCCACAAAAAACATGACTGATCCTCATTAATTTATAAAATATATAATGTTTTTAGATGTGTGTATTAGAAGAAGATTTCCTGTTTTTGGGCTCGAGACTCGGTAACTCTTTGCTCCTGCGTGTGACGGAGCGCGAGAATAGAATGCTGTTTTCTGTGGACAAACCTTTAGAAGCCACCATTGATCTCACTCTTTCTGAAGCAGGTTTGTCTTTATACAGTATTAAATATTATATCATTAAATTTTGCATCAACGTCTTAGTCTTAGTGCCTTTTGTATAATATTATTATATTATCATCATGTTTAAGTTACTAAATATAAAAGTAGAATACTAGAAGTAATTAGTATAATTAGAAAAATTCAATATACAAAGCTGGTTTATTATTGTATTAATAATACGTGAAGCAAAACTTTCGGTACTGTTTTACGCGAATTGTGCAACTGGAGCTTTAAATATATTACAATAAACTTTGACCGGTAAATTAAAGTTTATGTGGAGGAAGGTGAGCAGAAAGCTAATATTTTTTAAAATAATGCTTAGAGATACATAAAATTAGTAAAAATAACAGCAACAGTAGAGGTAGTGTACCTCAGATTATTAACACACACTACCGTGCGTTTGGTTGATATAATTTAGTTACACGTTGGCGTTTGTCAATCTGTCACAACATTTACATTTATTTCTATCTAAGAGGCAAAAGAACCCAAAAAAAGTTCAAACTTAAAAGTTATATGAATTATTATGGGCGAATTTCGACCTCTAGTGAGTATATACAAATCCCCAAAATACTGAGAAAAAAAAGTAGTTCTTAGATTATATATAATGTATTATTTATATTATATATTCTCTAAGAACTGTCAAATTAATCCCGTTTTTTTTTTTCTAGAACAACAAGCGGCTGCAAACAACGAGGCGCCACCTACAAATACTACACAGACTAACCAAACGTTAGAGCCGGCTAAGCGACGGCGCTTAGACACCATAAGCGACTGCGTGGCGACCAACGTTATAGAAATAAGCGACAAAGACGAGTTGGAAGTGTACGGATCTGATATACGGACGTCTACACAGCTGACCAGTTATGTGTTTGAGGTAGAAAAGCCTTTGTCCTTTCCTGTGGTCTATTCTATATATGTGTCAAATTTCATCAAAATCGGTCCAGTAGTTTCTCAGCCTTTTCAATGCAAACAAACAAATATTTCCTCTTTATTAAATATTAGTATAGATAACTCCTATGGTCATTCAAGGATGACCTTTATAAGGTGCCGAATACTATAATAAAGGTCCAAGGTCACCAAACCAATAAAAATTTAAACAGACATAGAAGAGTTTTGCAAACTTTGGATAAAATATATAAACCAATTTAAAGCTATTCACTCGATAATTTTTTAACTTAAATTAATTTCTACAAAAGTTCATTGTTTAATAAAGTTTCGAATGTAATAGTGACATGTTTGTTTGTAGGTGTGCGATTCACTACTCAACATCTGCCCGATCGGCGCGGTGTCCATGGGCGAGGTGCAACTGCTAGCCGAGGGGGAGAACGCAGTGGAGACCGGGGAGAGTCGCACCGCCGCGCTCGAGCTGGTCGCGTGCAGCGGGCGCGGCAAGAACGGCGCGCTCACTGTGTTACAGCGGTCCGTGCGTCCGCAGCTGCTCACGTCCTTCGAGTTGCCAGGTGAGAAAATATTTTCGTATCGTTCTACACGCGTAGCATGACTACCATAAAAATGGGTTTTGTCTTCTGAAAATTAGAAAAAATTACAGATTACAAAGACTAAATTACAGATTTTCTTCGTTAAAATATCATACTAGCTGACCCGGCAAACGTTGTTTTGCCATATATATTATTTCTATAAGATATTTTTAATTTTTTTTTATTCAAACCTGAATAACGAACACATAAAATAAAGATTTATTAAATTTGGTGTAGACGTCGTTTGGATGTTATGCGCGTACAAACATTTTGGTAATTCATTTTTATTTATATAGATTGTCTATTTTTACGTAGAAAAAATCAATTTTTACGAGGGCAATATATGCTACGCATGCTGGGAGTTGTCAGACAGAAAAAAAAATCCTTATACTCTACAAGTTGCCTGAATTAGATTATTTTCATATTATCCGATCTGAAATCGGTATCGGACACCGATTCGATATCGGGGCAGGTAAAATGACATATCCGATATCTGATATTGGATCGGATAATGTAAAAGACAGGTATATGTTTCATACATTTTACTAGCCCTTGACTATCGGATATTGGCTATCGGCGTCCGATACCAATATCGCATCGGATATATATTTACATTATCCGATCGAATATAGGACCGATAATGTGAAAGACAGGTATATGTTTCATACATTTTATTTGCCCTTGGCTATCGGATATTAGCTATAATTGGCGTCCGATACCGACTCGATTTTGTTTTGGGAGTTGCCAGGTAAAAAAATCTGCAATACTAGCAGGCATGCCAAGTGCGTGGTAGGTGCAAAATATATTTTTTCCATCTGTGTAACTCGCTACCCTTTTCATTCTATACAAAAATTATATAAGTAACTATTCATATTCATTTTATTCCGTAGGCTGTATCGACATGTGGTCCGTGATCGGCGACCCGGGCGAGGTGGTGCGGGACGCGCATAAGGACATGGAGGGCACGCACGCGTACCTGCTGCTCACACAGGCCGACGCCACTATGGTAGAGTACCACCACAGATTTAAAAAGTGGAATAGACAAACCCACATAGGTAGCTTTCGATTTGACTGCACTACTATAAGCATATGGTGTGTCCACGATTGTGTGGAAAAATTGTGGGCCATTGAAGGGACCTCAAAATTTTCAAATTTGTATCGATTTGGATAGTTCTATGAACTATTTGCATTTAAACGTGTATCTTCGTGTACCGAATATAGTTCAATTTTGAATCAATATTTTAAAGATGACAAATTGTAATGTGTAAAGGCCCTAGGATGTAGTTGTTATCTTATTTGTTACTTCGACTGTTACTTATTACGATTTATCTTATTTGTTACTTCGACGTTTTGTGCTTAGTAGAAAGTAACAAAATATACTTTAAACCAGACTTAAGACTTTACACAGATGTTGCAAATCACTAAAGATTCATCTTAGGCTGGGACTATAATATGATGAAAATCGAAAACACAAGTGTCGAGTCAAACGTCAGTGTCATAATATATGACAGCTCGACTCTTAGATTTTCAACTGTATTGTTAATAGCGCAGAGTTCTATTTTCAGTGCTCTAAATTTTCCCAAGCCCGCTGGACTCCGGATATATAGTCCCAGCCTAGAACTTAATAATCAAAGCCTTCTTGCAGGTGTTGCAAACCGGGCAGGAGATCAACGAGGTGGACAACTCTGGGTTCAGCACGAGTGCGCCCACCGTGTTCGCGGGCAACCTCGGCAACAACAAGTACATGGTGCAGGTCACCACTGGCTCGATACGGCTTGTCAGAAGTTCGTAACATCTTGAAAAACTTAATGTATTATGATTGTGTTGTATACGGCTCGTCAGTAGTTTGTAACCTTTTGTTATTATTGAACGGTCTAGAACGGTCAGAAGCTCATAACCATTTGTTGTATACAATTAGTGAATTCACTAATATGTTATTACTCAGCGAAATAGAACGCAGGCCTTGAGGCCTGCGTTCTATTTCGACTATTTCGGGTTGGGACTATATGATCTGGAATCCAGCGGGTCCGAGAAAATTCAGAGCCCTGAAAATAGAACTCTGCGCTAATACAGTAGAGTTGAAAATTGAAGTGTCGAGCTGTCATATATGACATTGACATTTGACTCGACACTTAAGTGTTCGATTTTCAGCTTTGATCTATTAGCGCAGAGTTCTAATTTGACTGATCTGAATTGTCCCCGGCCTTACGGATTCCGGACAATATAGTCTAAATCACGCCGGTTTTATGTTCTCGTCGGTTGTATTACATATTTTGTAAACAATTTTTTGTATTCCAGGCGGTGTTATGCTGCAGTCCATAGCTTTAGAATGGACGTCGCGCAGTGCGAGTGTCGCGGACCCGTACCTGTGCGTGCTGTCGACGTGCGGCCGTGCGTTGGTGCTCGCGCTACGGGAGTTGCGGCCTCGAGATCCCACGGTATAGTACCCCTGAAACTGAGTTGCTAGACAAGTGTTGCCATGCTGCTGAGACGACACAAATAAATTCATATATTATAAGCGCTACAGTGGGCGGCGCGCAAAGGCAACACTTAGACATACCCATGAAATACACTTTTATGCACAAAGTATTACGAAATTTGGTAAATTATGAAAAAAATCTTAATAAAAATGGAGGAAAACGCCACTGCTAAATGCTATTAAGCACTTTTTTATGAATCACAAAAACCAAAACTAGCAATAATTCTACACTTAATTCTAGTTTATCCAAGGCTGATAGAGATATTAAAATCGGTACAGTAGTTCAGGCATAATGGTGGAACGTACATACATACATAATAAATACATACATAAGTACATACATGCCAAAATCATTACCCTTCCTTTTGGCGTCGCCATAGTCGGGTAAAAAAGAATGCTTCGCAAATCGCAGATAACACAATAAAATTTTCGCCATGTTAAATTTTTCTTTAAGATTTTTTATACTTTACTGTATTTAACTACTAAAAGCCCGGTACCGGTTGTAAATAATATTTTTATTCCCCAGTCTGCACGGCTCGCGCCTACGCGTCAGGCGGTGCCGGCCCGGCCGCGGCTGCTGCGGGCGGCGCCGTACCGCGACCTGTCCGGCCTGTTTGGGCCACCGGACGAGAATATACAGGTAACTCAGAATAAACAAACAAAACCGACCAAGTGCAAGTCATGCTTTGACTTGCTTGCGACGGACGGACGGACATACAGCGAAGTTTCAGTATTAGGGTTCCGTTTTTACTTTTGGGTACGGAACCCTAAAAACTACTTTTACGGATTTTATAGTGGTTTACTTTGTTTATTAGTTTTCGTATTTCGTTTAATCGTTAAGTTTTCTATTACTTCAATTACTACACGTTATTAAATAAATAAATAAGAATAAAAAAAACTTGAATCTATGTTGTATTAAATACCGGATTTGAATCCGGAAAACTATAATAAGCATTATTCATTGTAACATAAGAAACAAATCTGTAGAAAAGTCTCTTTTTAAAACATCATAACACATTTTTGTAGACCTCAATAACATCTTATCCTGATGGAAGATCATTTTAAAGATATAATATTGTGATTTTATTTTCAGATCAAAGGCGAATTCACGGGTAAGATGAAGGGCAAAAACGTGAAGGCGGAGGGTTTCAAGCCGGGCACCGTGTATGAAGTGAATGATGAGGATGAGTTGTTGTATGGAGGAGACCAAACCCCTGCTTCTATGGCCAGCGTGAGTGCTATGTTTTGAGTTATTTACTACTTTGTAAAACTTGATATTATTATTTTGACATCATCATCATTACCGCTCCTAACGACTCCCACTGTTAGCACTCGGGTTTCCCAACAATGTGAGGCTGTCACACTTCACGTGTTTTGAAAGATTTTTAGTCAGATGTAAAGTGTGTTAAATATATTTTTAAACATAAGAATTTCAATCCAGATTATGTTAGCGGAACAATCGAAGAACCCTGGTCTACCGAAACGCATGTCGCGCTGGTGGAAGCGCTACCTCACTGACTTCAAGCCCACCTACTGGCTGTTCGTGGTGCGGGACAACGGCAACCTTGAGATATACTCGCTGCCCGAGATGAAGCTGAGCTTCCTGGTGCGCGACGTGTGCGCGGGGCATAAGGTGAGTTTTAAGATAGATAAATCATTGCAGTGTATGAAAGAGTGTTAGGGTCAGATTACACCGCGACGATATGCGACGCTACGCGGCGCTGCATTTTTAATATCTCTATCCAAAATTGAACTTTATTCACAACACAAAACACGTTTCATATGACATCACTCATAAACTGTACATGCGCTGTGCAGCGCGGTGCAAGCTGACATTCGATTTTATGTAATGAATAAAGTTCTATTGTTGAATAGATAGCTATTCAAAATTTAACTTTATTCATTTATTCATTACACAGAAAGAAACACGTATATATAGCTATAATATGCAGCGCCATGTCGTGTATCGTTTCGTGTCGGTGCGAATTGACCCGTAGTTAAAAGTAATTAATTTTATCTACGATGACATAATATTATTAAGATACTCAATACTCATATATATATATATTACAGATACTCGCAGACAGTCTAGAGTCCGTACCGATACCGGTGAACCCGGAAGACGAAGAAGAATACAATTCTGCTCACAGCGCCAACGCGGAGAAGCTGCAGGAGATACTCGTGGTGGGGCTGGGACATAAGGGCGGAAGAGCGCTGATGCTGTTGAAGTGTGATAACGACCAGCTTATGATTTACCAGGTGATTTAGCCTACCTATGTTATGTAGCCTATTTAAAACGATGTATTATACCGGTTGAATTTTTTAACTGGGCATAGTAGGCGGAATCCGAAACTATATAGAATAGCTAAAAATACTAAAAGAAGTTACGATCTTTATGAAGTTGTTGTTTAAGTTGCATTTTAGATTTTCGATAAATCATTATTTCTTATCATGAAATCTAACTGACTCAATTCTTCAGGCATATAAATACCCTCGCGGCAATCTGAAGATGCGTTTCTCTAGAATTGCGGTGTCTTTCCCGTTCGGCTACAAGAGCGAAGTGGTCTCTTGTCCCGATGACTCGTACGAAGCGTCCGCCTTGAGAGAGGGAGTAAGACAGTTGCGATACTTTGGTAAGTTTTGCATTTAGTTTTTGTTAACATGTAAGTTTTTGTGTCAATATACAATATACGATATCAAGATTATTTATTACGTGACTTTTGTATTATTTTTCAAGTACCAATGGGGGCTCTATAAATACCTAATTAACTTGTTGTATGCTACAGCTGTAACGAATATACAATTCTTAATTAAAATTTTTATACTGCCATGATATGACGTCACACGCCGCCACTTTGCAGACGGGCACGCACCCCTCTCTTATTACGAATTACGTGTGTGCCTATGAGTTTTGTATGTCGTTATTTAATGCTTATCAAACACTTTATGTCACAGGTAACGTAGGCGGCTACAGCGGTGTGTTCGTGTGCGGGCGTACGCCCCTCCTTCTATTGCTCGGCGCGAGAGGCGAGCTACGTATACACCCGCTCGCGGCGTCCGCGCCCGTAGCCAGTATGGCATCGTTCAACAACGCCAACTGTCCGCAGGGTTTGCTGTATTTTAACGCACAGGTAAGTTTTAGTTGGGTGAATTGATGAATTAAGTCTTCGGTTACTTACTCCTAAATAAGAATTCGGAAGACTTTATTTACTAAAAAATAATAGGTAAAATTTTGATCCAGTGGATACTGCATTCGGAAAAAGATACATTTAATTTTAAAATGATTTTTTTTTCACATAGTATTTCCAAATATATCCACTTTATTATAACATAATATTATAAACTTAGGCCTTTTCATCCGTTATTGGATGATTTATACAGTATTCACCGAGCTAAGTAACCACTCTTGAAATACTGTAGTGCCTGGGACAGTTAGTTTTTAAATGTCGTATGGTTGCCCAAGCACATACGGCATTCTCCCAACATAATAATAATAATAATAATAAGTGCTTTTTGTTCCTTCACCGTAAAGCGTCCGTAACGTACTTGAGATCTAAAAAAGTCTCATTGGTACACGCCACAATCTAGTAATCGAACCTGCACTCTCTCGAGTGCTAATGAAACGGTCTACCCACTAGGCGACGGTGCTCTTATAAATATTATATCTTCTATTATATAGGGCTCACTCCGCATAGCCGTGCTACCAACTCATCTCTCATACGAGGCGGCGTGGGCAGTGCGTAAGGTACCCCTGCGAGAAACTCCACACTTCGTCACCTACCACGTGGAGTCGCGCACGTACTGTCTCGTGACGTCACTGGCCACGCCCACACACTCCTACTACAAGTTCAACGGAGAGGACAAGGAGAAATCTAACGAGAATAAGGGCGATAGGTGATTTTTTTTTACAGTTGGAGATCTATGGTTCCATTTCGGTAGCCCATGTACGAACAATTTGCAAAAAAGTATTCGTAGCGTCATCGATTGAAAATTATATGAAAATCATAATAGCGCCTATTGTTCCTGCTTGGCCTATAGAGAAAAAATAATTTGATTTTATTTTCTATTATATTTAATTAACCGCATTTCTGTGCTTTAAATGTAACTGGCCTAAAATAACGTTTTGCGTATAAAATCTACTCATCTGCTCCCTTATACAATAAAATTAGTAGCAGGAGCGATAGTTTCCTACAAGTTCTGGTCTTTGCTGAGGAACAAATAGTTTCTACAAAATATCTGTTTAAGGCAATTTCTTGCCGGTCGATTAATAGGGAGAAAATAAGAGAGATATGTGTCAATAGTTGGTTTAATGACCCTGAATGAACTCTGGTCGCAGACCGAAATTGGCTTTGGGTGGTTGAGACAGTATAGTAAATCGATTTTCATTTTGAGATTTTTAAAGTAAACATTATAATAATAGGTGTAACATTTTCTAGATTTCCGTACCCCACGATGGAGCGTTTCGCTGTGGAGCTGTTCTCCCCGGTGTCGTGGGAAGTCATCCCCAACACGAGGGTAGAGTTTGACGAGTGGGAACACGTTACATGCCTGAAGAACGTGTCGCTGTCTTACGAGGGTACTAGGTGAGTGTTTTCAGAAAATTACTCTACATCAGTAGCGAAGGCTAGTTTCTCTATCAATGGGAAGCCCTATCCTGTAGATGTCAAAGCGTCAATTCTGCTAGATAAAACCTGCAATAATACAATTACAATCAAGTCCCGACACGCTAAAACTAACAAACCGGTATTCTCGTAAACGTTAAAGCTGCGTCGCAACGCCTCTTCATTGGTCCTAATGTCACAAAATTAGTTTATGATAACGAGTCGCTTCACTCACAATACAATCAAAGTAAAGTAAAAATACGAGAATTGAGTTCTGATCAGTTGCATAACTTATTTTAATACCTATCTCAAGAAATTTAGTACCTCGTACTAAAAAAAAATTATCGCATCCGTAAATAAGTACATGTAGGTATTCCTGATCTATAAGGCAATGTTGCTGGTTACGAAGTTTCAAACTGTACTTCCATAGTTATTGTATCTTAATTAAACGTGAGGCCGGTGTGAATCGTGTTATATGCACACGTCGCTAATGCTCTACAAACATACTTAAGATGAACATTCCTTCATTTATTTCATATGTTGGCATAGTTTATTTTCTTGTGTCCACGCAGAAATGCACAATTATCGATATTTAATTTAATTACTTGCCGTATTTACTTAAATAAAAGATTGCTAACCTTGTCAACGTAGTTGGTGATTTTATAATAATGAAGGCCGTCCGCCTTGCCGCAGACGGCGCGGGCGCCTTCTCCACCCTTTCCGCTTCCGTCTGTCATAGACAAGACGGAAGCATAGACATCCTGGGGGGCCGTTGGAGACTGGGCTCCAACACTTCTTCTGCTGACACGGGAATGACGCACATTTTTTGAACTGCCCTCTTGACGGTGCCCTTTGTCACGGTGCCATCACGGTCGCCACTTTGTCCACGCCGAAATGCACAATTATCGATATTTAATTTAATTACTTGCCGTATTTACTTAAATAAAAGATTGCTAACCTTGTCAACGTAGTTGGTGATTTTATAATAATGAAGGCCGTCCGCCTTGCCGCAGACGGCGCGGGCGCCTTCTCCACCCTTTCCGCTTCCGTCTGTCATAGACAAGACGGAAGCATAGACACTTGTGTACGCATATATTGCACGTATATACGTAATGTTGGCACCAAAGCAGATTAATTAAAAGTTTGTTAATGTGTTGATTATGCGTTGGAATGGAATGATAAATTAATATTTTTTTCTTATGTAGGTCCGGTCTTCGAGGCTACATCGCAATTGGTACTAACTATAACTATGGCGAAGATATTACTTCAAGAGGCAGAGTAAGTACGAAATATACTTACAGAAACTTATTTTATTAATTAGAGAGCCCTTGTGGCAGAAATTCGCCCAAAATAATTTTTAAGTTTAAACTTTACAACCTTTTACCTCATTGATAGAAAAAATGAAGAAAAATGTCAAAAGTTGTGACAGATTGACAAACGTCAACGTCTAACAAAATTCTATGTATCAAACGCACGGTAGTGTGTGTTAATAATCTGAGGCAGTGTCTGTGATTGTTATTTTCATTAGTTTTATGTATTTTGAAGCATTATTAAAAATATTAGATTTCTGCACGCCGTCCTTCGCATAAACATAAACTGTGCTAAATATCATACTCCTCCGTTCTCACAATTTCGTAAAACTGTACTGATAATGTTTGCTTCACGTAATTAAATATTAAATTTAATACGATGGTAATTATAATGATTATTTATATAAAGGGTTTTGTGTAACATGTTATTCTAATTTTGAGTTTTGTATTATTCTTTTAAAGTTAAAAAATGTTTACACTTGTATTTAACATGTTTATTTCAGATATTAATCTACGACATTATAGACGTGGTCCCAGAGCCAGGACAACCACTCACCAAAAACAGATTCAAGGAAATCTACGCTAAGGAACAAAAGGGACCAGTTACAGCACTCACTCAAGTTCTCGGATTTCTTATATCGGCCGTTGGACAGAAGGTAAGTTTTTGGTGAAATTTTGCTGTAAGCAGAATTTGTGTATTTCTCTTGAAACGTTCTCTATTTAAATGAAATAAACACAGAAGTATATATTAAAAAGTGTACTTTGTTTTGTTTTAACAGTTAATATACTGGTTATCACAGACACAATCAGACACCATATGGCCAAAGTTTATACATAATGTAAAATCAAGTTTTTGGTTCGTTTTTAATTTACTATTACGATTTTATTCACAGATCTACATATGGCAACTCAAAGACAACGACCTAGTGGGCGTGGCGTTCATAGACACTCAGATCTACGTGCACCGCATGTTGGCCGTGAAAAACCTCATACTGGTGGCCGACGTGTACAAGTCTGTTTCGTTGCTGCGGTATCAAGACAAGCAGAGGACGCTGTCGCTGGTGTCCCGGGATTTGAGGACGGCACAGGTAGGCCAACAATAATATTCATTAAATAGAAACCGGCCAAGTGCTAGTCGGACTCGCGTACGAAGGGCTCCGTACAAAACGACAAAAATCACGTGTGTTGTATGGGAGCCACATGAATATTTATTTTTTAGTATTTGCTGTTATAGCGGCAACTTTCACCATTCACAATCACCTGCAGGCCTAAAAAGGCCACATCGTGTAATATTGCTAAAAGTAAATCATTTGCAGCATTCCTTGCAATTTTGTTGAAAGTTCGTAATATTGTCACGTTTTGTAGCAACATTGCAGCAATTCATTTCATTAACAGATACATATTTGTCGGTTATGTTGCTACATGAAAAAATTATATAACCCTAACCGACCGAATAACCGCATATTCTGTATTTGTGTAGAAAATACTAGTCTTAGAGGTTAATCTTCAAGAACTATTTTAGTATTTGCCATTTGTAAGTAAAAGATACCAATAAGTACATTAAAATATTTATATTTAAGGTAATCAATGAAGTATAAAAATTACGTGTTAATTTCTTGGTCTTCGACTGGCAACTCGTTGACGTCACGCCGAGTTTTGTTTGACGTTTTACGTTTGTTTATAAACAATGGGGCACATGAAACCGCTTTTACGGTGAAATGCGTAGCATAGGTACTTTAAGCAAAAATAAAGAACTCATTGCTAATTGGTTACTATCCTTCTATATTATAAAAATGTCATAGAATACTGCGATGGTTATATTTATTAAATTGAAATAATCGTAATAAGTAGATACATATCATAAGATAGTTTACTCATTTATTAAACATTTACTTACTTTGGAGGCAAAACTTTCCAGGTTTCAGCTCTTGTATGAGCAACACAAGTCTTTATATCCTAAGAAGAATTGCTCTAGAGTCTAGCGGCATGAGAAATTCCTCTTATGCGGACCATTTAAGGGATTCTCATAGAAAGTTGTCAAATGAATGTATTTTTGCATATGAATTATATCTTATTCAAGTGAATTGGCAGTCAGGTGGCCGGTTTACGATCTTTTGAGTAATTCATAACAAGAATTAAACGTGAATCGCCGAAAGTGGCCTTTTTAGGCCTGCTTGTCTTATTTTGGCGATTTGCGTCACTTTTTAACGTCAACAGGCGCTCTGCCGCACTGCGCACATTTTGTTTGTGTCGTCGCATTTAGACAAAAGTATAATAATAATATCTATTGACGCTTCCACACCACGTCAATCTGGTCCCGTGGTAAGTTCTCGAGGAACTTGTGTTACGGGTACCAGACAACGGAAATATATTTAATAATTTTATACTAAACACATATTTAATACACAACCATGACCCAGGAACGTAGAAAACATTATTGTTCATTTGGCAGGATTAGAACCCGCCACCTCCGGCTTGAACACTGACGCGCTAAACCACTGAGCCACAGAGGTCATCAAATATGTATTTGTTTCAGATTTACGACATGGAGTTTATGGTGGACAACACAACGCTAGGTTTCATGGTGAGCGAGTCGGAGGGGAACCTGGCGTTGTTCATGTACCAGCCGCAAGCGAGGGAGAGCTATGGAGGTACGGCTATATCTTTTAAATCAAATCAAATATTTTTATTTCCATGAAATTTGTCATAGGGGTGGTACAATTTGTTTTTGTACAGTAGGTATAAAAATTTCTTGCTTCTTGGGCGATATATTATTATTTTTTTATAATCTAATGCATGCTAGAGTTTACTTTCACATGTTTTATCAGATTCAATATGCTTTCAGATTTCTCATGTGAAATGTGTACATTTTAAGCTAATGTGTCATAGGCAATAGGCATGCATTAAGGAATGATGTTACTCGAGGTCAATTTATAAAAAAGCTCTAGCTCTCGCTCTCGAAGCTGCGAGTAACCCCTCGTCTCAATAAAACTGTATGAATCTGTTTTACAGGCCAACGTCTTATCCGCAAATGCGACTACCACGTGGGACAGCCCGTGCACGCCATGCTGCGTCTCGCCGCGCGCCCGCTCGCCGCCGCCCCGCCCACCCGACACGTCACCATGTACAGTGAGTGTCACGATCGCACAGTGGCATTCACCGCCGGCAGAGTTCTCTCTGAAGATGCCTATATCTTCACTATTTTACTCACGCTGTTACTCCGAATATCTCGTAACAATATTGTAAACAAATTTATCTTTGTTAAAAGCATGTTGCTGTGGCCCTAGTGACAATGTTCGAATTTCTTCTTTAGTTGCCTGTCGTTGACAGTTTTATAGTTAAACACTTGTCTCGTGGAACTTATTCGACAAGTCATTATACTCGTAACTCGTCTAGTGTTGGCCACACAGTGACCG
The DNA here is from genome assembly GCA_037179445.1 of Phengaris alcon alcon. Classification (NCBI taxonomy): domain Eukaryota; kingdom Metazoa; phylum Arthropoda; class Insecta; order Lepidoptera; family Lycaenidae; genus Phengaris; species Phengaris alcon. The sequence goes on from JAYRCH010000717.1 coordinate 30,607, forward strand.
CACGGTAATTGAGGGTTAAATAGACATGTTTCGTGTTGTACAGCGACGCTGGACGGCGGGCTGGGGTACATAGTGCCGGTGTCGGAGCAGGTGTACCGGCGGCTGCTGATGCTGCAGAACGTCTGCAACAACTACTGCTGCCACATCGCCGGCCTCAACCCGCGCGCGCACAGGTACAGTCGCTGACAAAACGCACCAAATTGTAGTGATGTAGGTACAGTGCGACTATGTTTTCCATGGTTTTCGACAGTTGTCGTTTTTCATACATCGTCTTTCAATTGCTATAGAAAATCTAAAGATTGTTAAAACTAATAACAACTTGCTTTTACTGCACAGTCTCGAGCGCTTACTCAGATATTGCTGTCATATCTACAAAAACTTCAGGAAACATTATGTTAATAACATGTTAAGAGGAAGTCCAGTCCGTGAAGACAGAAATTAGCACATTTCTTTACATTATATCTGAACTAGGTGTTGCTCGCGGCTCCGCCCGCGTAAATACCCCTCGAGAACACGGTACATTTTGTGGATAAAATGTAGCCTATGTTTTGATCCAGAGCCTAAACTACTACCATACCAAATTTCATCGAAATCCGTTCAGTAGTTTTGCGTGAAAGAGTAACAAACATCCATCCATCCATTCATCCATCCTCACAAACTTTCACATTTATAATATTAGTAGGATTGCATGCGGAGTGAATTATGTTGTTGTCCTGATGCATAGTGGCAGTGACATTGACTTCTGACAAGCTGTAAATTGCGTCAATCCAAAATAAGTAAATTATTTTATTAGAATATTGTGATATCGTATGTTCTAGAACGTACCGGAGCGCGCGGCGCGGGTTGGGCAGCGCGCCGGCGCGCGGCATATTGGACGGGGATCTCATAGCGCTGTACTGCTCCATGCCACTAGCGGACCAGCACGATGTGAGTATAAGACCCGTAAAGAGCAGACTAATTGCCTGATAGTATGCCGAACACTTCCCGGCTCTATGCCATGTCGTCGGTTTTTTAAGTCCCAAATGTATTTTAGTAGTGATAATCATTTAGCAGAGTTTATAAATGAATAAAAAAATGTAATGTGTACCTTGTACATTCTCAATTATACATATCTTTGTTTTTTACAGATTGCGAAGAAAATAGGCACAAAGGTGGAAGAAATAATGGCGGACCTATTCGAGATCGACAGACTGACTGCTCACTTTTAACTTTAAGGATTTACCTATTTGTACATATTAAATGCTTTTAAGAGAAAAGTGTTTTATTTTGCCCCATCCTATCCGAAATTAATCGATAAGAAAGTAGATTATTTAATAGAATAAGACCGGCAAAAGAGGTCACGGATCGTCTGACTTATTCCCATGGACACGCACAATACTAGACATGTTTTAAACTTCACGCGGCACCTTCACCCGGTGATACAGCGTTATTTCACTTCGGCTTACCGTGAGGCCGTGGTCTCTCTTGGATCGGGCCCGACCTATCTCGCCGAAGCATCCTCCTCCGAGGTAAAAATTAAGTACATCGTAATTCGTAAACTGTCAATCTAACTTTCATAAACGCGTTAGTAAAATGGCGTATTCAAAATAGCTCTCACGAGAATCCTTACTAATATTATAAATGTGAATGTAGGTTTGATTGTTGAATACGCTTTCACGTAAAAACTACATAGCCGATCATAATGAAACTACATAGCCGATCATCATGAAATTTGGCACAGATATACAGTAGACCACAGGGAAGGGCGTAGGCTACTACAGATTTCAATCGCGGGAAAATATACGGCTCCCGTGGGATACTGTATATACGCGGGTGGAGCCGCGGGCAAAAGTTAGTAAAATATAGAAAGGTATAGAATAAAATGTGACGTGGATGTAATACGAATCAATTTGGAGTTGAATAAGACTTCCCGATCTGATTAGTAAGACAATACCGTCTGTAACAATAGCCCAATTACATATAGCGTAGTTCTTATAACGGCCTTTTTCCGCCTTGATGAGACTTTATATAAAGTAGATTTTTATTAATGAGGCTGTTGCAAATATCTTTTCAAATATCCTAGGACATGTTTACATCTAACGTGTTATTGACACGATAACAAACGGTTATGAATTTATCAAGATATGTATCTATGTAGTAGCATGGACCAATAATGGTAGTAGGTACCTATGTTGATGGCGTAGTGTCATTTACATTATGTGGGTACATGTTAGTGCTCGTGAGCGTAAAAAGGCTGATGATCAGACAATAATGATAAAGGCAAATGATAAAATTAACGGTGTCCAGACATCTGCAATGCTAGAAGCCATTTAGGTGTGTCACCTCTGCGATTATGCAGTTAGAGCGCGCTTTAATTACGAAGATCGTAGTAATAAGTCGAGGTTAGGTCAAAGTTTTCGGTTCGGTTCCAATATATCTCGCGATGGAGAGATGGAACCGAAAGAAGCGTGCAGGACATCATCTCCCTGCTAAAGCAGACGGACCCGGATGAAGTGCCAGCTTTTGTAGCGAAAAAACTGCATAAGCTGCCACCGGTGACACTGGACCACGTCGACGTCGTCAGCCTACTGAAGGACATCAAGTTCCTAAAGGAAGAACTGACCGAAGTTCGAGGTAGATTGCAGGCATCAGAGTCTACCATAAGTGATTTACGTAGTAAATTATCACAGTTAAAAGTGTTAATCCAATATGTAGGTCACCTGATGCAGTAAACGTTACTCGTCGTCGAGGCGCGCAAGCGGTCATATTTAGCCCGTCAGCATTATCCGACGGGTCTACGAACATCGTCGCTGCCGCCCCTGCTGCCCACTCCCCGCCCGCGAAGGAGCTGGTGCCAAGTTACGCAAGTGTTGAGCTTGCGTCCCCCCGCCACCTCCCCCGCGTCCGAAAAACAAAGTGAAGAAGGAGACCCCTTCAAAAAAGCGTCCTGTTTCTAAAAAGGACCGAACGTGCGATGATGATGGGATCATCAAAGTCGAGAGGAAGAAAAAGAAACCTGTCGTCCGCAACTATCGCGGCACCGCACCCGGAGGATCCGAGCAGCTGTTGCGGTGTGAGACTCCCGCGACACCGCTGTACGTGTCCAGGTTGCATTGGTCTACGACGGTCGAGCTGGTCGTGGACTACATCAGGAGCAGAACCAACTTCGCCTTGAGGGTCGAGCGTTTGGAATTTCGTCATAAAGTGAACTTTAGTTCTTTTTTAGTGAGAGTTCCAACCCATCACTTACCGACCTTCGAGAAGGAGGAGTTCTGGCCGATTGTCGAGGGGCCGAGAGTCGTCTTTAGAAGATTTAGAGGACGACTTCCGAACACTTCGCGCCCCACTTCGCAGACAAAACGTGTTTAATGTTAGTGTTAGTTTATTATACAGGGTTACAGGAAAAGTCGACGTAGATCCATTTAAGGCGTGTATTTAGCATCGTTTCTAACTGATTTGGCTATGAAACACCCTATCCTAAACCTAACCGTTTTCGAGATATTCGACTTTAATTTTTTGTCATAAATTTGCCGAATTTTTAGATATCTGATTGTATACTATGAAATTTAGTAGTCAAAATCGCATTATTTTTTGCTTTTTACAACTAGGACAAGATGCCTTATGACTTCAATAACCAAAATTGTAAGTAAATTAACTTAACAGGTCGTACTAAGACATTGAAAGTTAAAAAAAGTAATATTTATTTATTAAGTTTATTTTTCTTTAAAGGATATCCAAAAAAAATATTATGGAAGATGTTCTGCAGATCTACTTTGAAATATCTACGTTTCATCAGCTATCCAACAAGGTATAACAATCAAAGATTTTATTGGAATTGGTGCAAAAAACTTAGCTTCAACGGCAACTAAGGAGGTAAAAAATTACATTAGTTGATTACGTTTAATTTAACCCTTGACCCCAGAAAACAAAATAAAACAATAAATAAGTACACAATAACATTTATTACTTAATAACACATGTTTAAATTTCATGTTCAATATGATCACCCCTGTTTTGCACACATTTTCGCAGTCTTTTTCTCAGTCCACTTTTCACTACGCCAGTTGTTAAATTGCCTCTTATTTCATTCGCCGCGTTAATTATTCTAGTTCTCAATTCTTGTACAGATGATATCGGGTTGGGCTCACTGTACACCAGACTCTTCATGTGCCCCCATACATAAAAATCCATGGGGGTTAGGTCCGGACTTCTCGGTGGCCAGGGTATAGGCCCACCTCGCCCAATCCATTTGTTCTGGTAATTTCTATCCAACCATTCTCTGACACCTCTCCTGTAATACGCTGGGCAGCCATCATGTTGGAACCACATGTCTCGGCGCAGAGTGAGTGGCAAATCTTCTAGTAAATCATTGAGGTCTCCTCTCAGGAAATTTTCATAAAATTCCCCATTTAAATTATCAGGGAGAAAATATGGGCCAATCAAATGATTGGAAATGATACCCATCCACACGTTCAAGCTGAATCGGCGTTGTGATCCCTTAACCCTCTTATTGTTTGGATTTCCCTGTTCTTTCGGGGCCCAATAATGGACGTTATGGTAGTTTGTGATTCCGTCTTTGTCAAACTTTGACTCATCCGTCCACATGACTTTAAAAAAAATGTCGGGTCTTCTACATCTGCATTCAACATGAATCGGCAGAAACCCAATCGTCTTACGGGATCATCTTGTTCAATATCCTGTACAGGCGTGTAGTGGTATGGGTATAGGCCCGCAGTGTGAACGTTATACCACACTTTCCATTGCGAGACTCCCAGTTGAGCGGCAACAATATTTGTAGAGGTGGTTGGATTCAATCGGAATCGTTGCACTATTTCGTTGTCCTGTTCTTCGTCATCATCAATAACACGTGGCCTTCCTAAATCTGTCCGTCGTCTCGATACGGAGCCAGTTTCTCGAACCCTTCGATAGAGTCCTTCAAAAACTCTTACATCCGGTACTCGACGGCCGGGATAGCGTCTTATGTACTCGTTACGAGCTTGCGCGGACACACAATTGCAGTATCCGTAACAAACTAGCATATCTGCATATTCCTGGTTCGTGTAGGTCGTCATCGTCAACAGTTCCGTATCACAAGCAAAATCAGAGTCCAGTAAACAAGCACAATAGTCACAAATCGGAAGAAACAGTCCAGAAACACAGCCAAGTCGAACAGAATACAGAAAGCAAAACGATAACGCATCTACCATGGACGAATCACATAAGCAGACTAACAACCAAACACAAACAATAAGGCATGTTGTATTCCCATTCCCAATCTCCTTCGGCATCGGCACATTATCTTTCTCACTCATACCTGCATAAATCGTAAGTTGTCTCGCTTGCACGCCCCGAACCAGCTCAAAGGACAATAGGCAAGGGACCGAGAATTGCTACCTGGTTGCTTTTAACTAAGTGTTTTTTCTTTGATTTTTAACAAAACCCTTGATTGTGATACCTTGTTGGATAGCTGATGAAACGTAGATATTTGAAAGTAGATCTGCAGAACATCTTTCATAATATTTTTTTTGGATATCCTTTAAAGAAAAATAAACTTAATAAATAAATATTACTTTTTTTAACTTTCAATGTCTTAGTACGACCTGTTAAGTTAATTTACTTACAATTTTGGTTATTGAAGTCATAAGGCATCTTGTCCTTGTTGTAAAAAGCAAAAAATGATGCGATTTTGACTATTAAATTTCATATTATACAATCAAATATCAAAAAATTCGGCAAGTTTATGAAAAAAAATTAAAGTCGAATATCTCGAAAACGGTTAGGTTATTTCGGTTAGGTTATAAACGGATAGGGTGTTTCATAGCCAAATCAGTTAGAAACGATGCAAACTACACGCCCTTAACGGATCTACGTCGACTTTTCCTGTAACCCTGTATATGTATGTTAGTCTATAAGGTATTTATAATATGGGCCCATGCAGCCTGAAATAAACGGTATTTAATTTTAATTTTAAAGTATAATAGAGACTTGAATATATTTTTGTATTAAAAAGGCCAAAGGGGAATACTGTTAGATAATGAACTGTGTAGGTACGTAGGTACTTCGAACCCATCGTTAATTAGTAGCGGTGGCGAATTAAGCCAGCGCGGGGCCCGCAGCAAATTCTGCCGCGAACTCAGAAAGGTCGAGTTTTTTTTTCATTGCTATTGTGTGTTCGATTTTCAGCATTATTGTATTAGCATAGATATCTATTTTCAGGGCTGATTTTAGGTACTATATATGAATATATGAACAATGTTTTTACGCTCCCGCGATCGTCGCGGTCAGACAGACGTTAGAGCTCGGGCCCCCCCAAAGCGCGGGGCCCGTAGCATACTGCTGCATTTTTACAAGTTATAACAGCTATGAACGTTAAAATTCTTGACCATTTACATCACAATATCTGTTACATAAATAAAAGAACTTGCTATGGGAAATAGTTTTATAATGCACAAGTTACATCATGTTACGGAACCAAAGTTATCGATATCTATTAGGGAGAAGAGGGAAACTTGATTCATAAGGGAGACTAGGTACACTCAATTTACAGAGAGTGTGTGGACAGTACCTACCTACTTTTATAGTGGCTTTGTCGGTAGTGCATGATACCATTAAACTTTTCCAAATGAGTAGGAATCGTCAGATATTTTTGAATGGTGGATGAAAATAGATTTTTGTTGCAATCAACTTTTATATTGCAAGTTTTTATTCTGATTTAACAGTTATTTGGAGACAATATATTTTAAGATGTCTGAATATCTATAGGTAAAACGAATCCTTATCTCTTTCGTTCTTAATCGACTTTCATTATTAATTTACTTAGGTACCTACCTACTTAAGTATATCATAAAACTATTTCCGGGTTCACAATATGGTATACTGCATTTGGGGAGACTTGTCATTTAGATCCCCCATGAATCAAGTGTCAATAATTTTGATAATTGACTAATTATTGAATATTTGCATACCTACCTAGTAAATAAGAAAAGGTATACAAAAAAGAGTTACTAAAGCATAAAAAAGTTGTGTGAAAATTTTTATGATGAAATTAATGCTAAAACACTACATGCATTCTGAGATACGACTATTCAGTAATAGTAATTGAAGCTTTCAGTGGTCAATTTTCAACTTTAAATAAATAATCCCTAGTAGGTAGAGCGGATCAAGTGTGATTATATGGGGTCACTTGGTTCGTTTTCCCTGTCTTTAGTTTTGGTAGGTAAATAAGAATTCTTCAATAGATTCACTATTGGCTATCACATATTCTCGAGACAGTAAATTTTTTTCAAGTAGGACCTTTATGAAGGCAATTAGGGTTAAAAACAAAAGGGGGGATTAAGTGGCCCCCTTCTCCTATAAGTTTTAAACTAACAAAACTGTAAAACAAAAGATGCATTCCGGAGATAAATCTACCTACCTACATTTTTAGTTCCATGAAAGTATTAACCAGCTATAGATCTGTGCGGGTGCGGGTGAACTAAATGACTGTCCATCTCAAATTACATTGGTCGAATGAGATTTAAAAGGAAAGGTCTTGTACGGCGTATGAGTAAGCCATTTGTTTAGTGAGACCAGCGTAAAGTTTGAATTATCCATAACTCATTAAGTATTTAGGCACTGTATCTAAAGCAACTTCTAGCAAAATTCGCTGTTACTGTCTCCTTACACCTACCATGCCCTGTCAAACTCTGCGAGTACATTATTATATTGATTTTCTATCTATTTTTTGTGTTTTTAGATTGGATGTAACATTAAAATCAAAATTGATGTTCTGAATGTACCTAGCAGGCTAGCACTAATCGATTTCCAATCAGACTAGTTACCTAAGCTGGCTTCATTAAATAGTTTTACCGTGTCAGACAATCCCTTATCAGACGATGGAAATAGCAGCGGTTAATAAGCTTTAGGTACTACTTTGAATTTAATAATTCGTTAAACTTAATTTATAAAAAACTTCATTATGAACTATTCTTTGCAAAAAGAATATGAAATTGCTCGCGGTTTAAAAAAAAGAATAAAGATGATAAAAAGATTGTGTCAAAGGCACGATTCAAATATGGCAGCCAATTAGCTTTTGAAGCTTCGGCATGCGTGCCCTAGTGCCAACCTAGCGGGGTAGGTGCCTTCTAATTTCCAGTATGCTGCTGTTCGTTTGAGAGTTGTCAACTTTGCTAACCGTTTCCGTGCTTAAATTGGATGCTTATTAGCTCGGCTGTTAAAAAAATCTACTTTCGAATTACTATATTCGAAGTAGGTAAGTTAAAACTGATTAGCTTAACTTGCTGTAAAATTATGTGATCCTTATTGTAATGGAATTACATAATATGTAATTTAAATATAATTATTTTAATAAAACGAATAAATATAATAAATTTCATTCCAATGTAATAAGCATGATACAAACGAAAATGTTTTAAGCTCCTGCTGTCACCGCGTCATAATCTTTTTTGGCAGGCTGTACTAAGAGATCTATAAAATACTGACATAATATTGTAACGACATTTAGTGTAATTTTTTGCCAAAATGGTGGGAATGCCTTGGAGCTGGCAACATTTTTAAAGTTACTGAAAAATAAGTCAAATAGAATGCGTTTTAAATTAGAACCCGTCACTTTCTATATAACGCCAAGTTGCAGTTGTGTCATCGCAGTTCTAAAAGTTCCGCACTTTAAAATGTTCGCACTTCAGACATATTATGTGAGTGTCCGTTCAATTGTTCTGTATAATTAAAAAAAAATTTAATCTCGATATATCAATTTACAGCTGTTGTAGTGTGATTTTCGGCGGCGAAATGTGTTTGTGTCGTATTTAATTTTATATGTGGTTTCGTATATAATGTTGCTTAATACAATGACATATAATACAATTTAACGTATCTAAACAAAAATTTTCAGAAAATAAATTGTATTCTGTTCCGTGGTCAAAATAGTCACTTCTATTCGGTGTTTTAGGTGAATTACACCCCTGAAACAATCGTGCAGTATTGCAATATTAATAAAAAATATTCCTCAAGATGATAATATTAAATATTTAAAAAATTTGAAATTTAAGCGACATTTTGAAAATAAAAGCACTAAAATATTAAAACGTAAATTCTTATTTTGCTTACATTAAACATACTCTTATACGTATCTATAGGAGCATAATATTTAAATTGGCTGTATATTCAGCATTTACTGAACAAACGGGACCATTCAAAGAAATGTAAAGGTCGTTTCGTTTGACTTGTGACTGAGTAATTTCAAATTTAAAAAAAAGTCCGCAATAAGTCGTGCATTTAATTCCAGTATAAATAAAAAAAGTCCACTACAGCATGCAGGGCATACGAGGCAAGCCAACTGTGAAAAGCTTTAACAATATCAAATGTAAACACACGAGCCAAAATTGCGCCCACACACCGCTTTCCTCTGAAGATATGCTTTGAATAATGCTATGAAAAGATATGCTTTAATTGAAATGAATTGGTGAACTGTAAAAGTTGACTTGGCATATTTTAATACAGATACCATAGACATATACAGGTACCTACTTACTTACAGGTATTTTACCTAAAGCTCCTACCTACCACACCTTTTGCCTAAATCTTTTTCTATATAATAATAATAATAATGTCTATGGACGCTTTCACACCACGTCAATCTGGTCCCGTGGTGAGTTCTCGAAGAACTTGTGTTACGGGTACCAGACAACGGAAATATATGTAATACTTTTTATACTATACTTATATTTAAGATTTTTTTTTATATAATACACATCCATGACCCAGGAACACAGAAAAACTACTAACTACTAAGCCACAGAGGTCGTCAAAGCAGCAGAGGTCATAAAAAAAATGTATAGCAAATATAAAAATGGATAGCAATTCCAATGTTTCGTTCTAACTCGACAACAGCTTCGACAAACGATGTACGAAAAACGATGACTCCCGAAATACATTACCGTACTGTATCTACTGTAAATACAGTACTACTATACTTTATTTTAAGCATATTATAGACTATAGGTAAGTGGTCATAGACTATATATTTCGTATTCTGCTGGAGTTTCAAATTTAGAACTTAGCAAAAAGAAAACCGCAAGTCGTCGCAAACCAAAGAAGGTTTTGTGTAGGATTACGTCTCGTATTTTCCTTATAACTCCTGCGACATCTACTTAACTAGCTCTTATTTGTAATTCATTTCAAGCGGCTTGTTCAGCGCATATGAACATATTAATTCATATAAAGAGTGCATTTACCTTGGTATGTTATATTATTTCTGTGCTATTGCTATTTTCTATGTAAGCCGCATTTGTACCGAGCACTCAGGTATTTTTAACTTAGTTTTGTTCTTAGCCATAAATAATAGGGTGGTTAAATTACAGTTAGATTAGACTACATGTTTCAGTTTAGTTTATAATATTATATTAGTCTGAAATATTTGGGTACCTATTATTACTTGATAAATGTTAAAAAAATATAACATTTTATGTGCAATTTTGTAATTAGATGCATTTCAAAGTTAAAAAAAAAGTTGGAATATTTTTTACATAATTAGTATAAAAAAGAGCTGGAAGACCTTAGCGCCATGCTCGGTGACCTCGATAGAGCTTCCCAGCGAGTGGGTCTAAAAATGAACATGGACAAGACGAAAATTACGTCTAATGCCCATGTTGTACCCGCTCCAGTATTTGTTGGGAACTCTAAAATCGAAGTTGTTGACGAATACGTCTACCTGGGACAGACAGTCCGATTAGGCAAGTCCAACTTCGATAGTGAGGTCCAACGACGAATCCAACTCGGATGGGCAGCGTTCGGGAAACTACGCAGCGTCTTCGAGTCCGAAATACCTCAGTGCCTAAAGACAAAGGTCTTTGAACAGTGCGTGTTGCCAGTGATGTCTTATGGATGTGAAACGTGGTCCCTAACTGTTGGCCTCTTAAATAAGCTCAAAGTCACTCAAAGAGCGATGGAGAGAGCTATGCTCGGGGTTTCTCTGCGTGACAGAATCCGCAACGAGGAGATTCGCAGACGAACTGGAGTAACTGACATAGCTCGCAGAATCAGCAAGTTGAAGTGGCAATGGGCAGGCCACATCGCTCGTAGAACTGATAACCGCTGGGGAGTAAAGGTTCTAGAGTGGAGACCACGAACTGGAAAGCGCAGCGTTGGACGGCCTCCCTCTAGGTGGACCGATGACCTTATGAAGGTCGCGGGCCGCCGTTGGTTGCGGGTGGCCCAGGACCGTTCGTTGTGGAAATCTTTGGGGGAGGCCTATGTCCAGCAGTGGACGTCCTATGGCTGTTAATGATGATGATGATGATGATGATGAGTATAAAAAACCTTCATAGGTAAAATGTTTACTTAAATGGAAATTTAAATACAATAATAATAAACTTAAACGAAAAAAAATCGAAGAAATTAGTAAATATGTTCCTGCGACCTATTTAATTCATACAACTGCAGAAATACGGGACATCAGACTTTCGTATGGAGCGTTTTCACAAGACTTGCGAAATTCTGTGTTACAAATCGATTTTTTCCTTTGAAAATATAGACTTTTAATAAACTGTTTCTTCAGAAAAGTTACTCATATTTAAGGGTACTATTTATTTATGCAATAAAAATAATTCGGAATGTGGTAGTGGGTTCGAATTCCGGTCAGATAAATATTTTTGTGATTCTTTTTATTTATTTAAATTTATTAGAATTCCGAACAAAGCTCGGTTACCCAGGTACCTACTAATAATATTATAAGCCCTTTGATTTAAGTGTAATATTATTATTTTGTATTTGTAATCCATATATAAACGACTACAATAATGCATTATAAGTTAGTAAAAAGAATATCTAATATATCTCGAAAAAAATGTTTCACGTCGTTCAGTCTGCTGGAATCCATTTATTAATTTAAAAAAAGTAAGTCAATCTACTCAAACAAATTACCAGCCACTATTGGTCCGTTGGCGTCGGTTATTACAGCTAATAGGCTTATGATTAATTACCGAGTAATGAATCCGATTTTCAGGCATTATTAAAACACGACAAACACGTAAACGTTTGACAGACGCGCGGACGATTCCAGACACATTAAATATCCATTAGGCCGTGTGAACTGTGAACACACCACACTGTATAGTAAAGCGAGGAAACTGGAAAATACTTAGTAGGATCATATTCGCTATATTATCCAGGATATACAGTTAGTTAAACGAGATATTATACATTTTAAGTATGTTATAATAATTCTAGCTCGTTATCTCTTTCATAATAATATTATAGCTATTACATGCTATTACGAAGACCGAATGGAGCTACACGACGCGACGCTTGAGTGTGGAGCGTGAAAATGGCCGGATACTCAAAGTGAGATACATCATCTCGATATAAAATATAACACTTTGTTATCGTAAAACACAGCTTCTTTTTCATCTCAGATGATTTTAAAACGTAAATTTTAGTTAAAAAGATGTTTTAAAGTCAGCTGCAAAGTGAATCAGCTGACAGTGTGAGCTCAATGATCTCAGCTGCGTAGATTAGTTTTATTACTACATATATGATTTTTCTTAGTGTATTTTTTTTATATCTAAACTTCTTTACATAAGCAGTAAATCATATACCCAAATTTTCTGTAATTGATATTGATTTTGCATAACGTTAGATTATATACCACTATTAAGAAGAGAAAAGTGGCAGGGAGATACAGGCCGCGAGCGACCGGTCGCACTGAAAATCTATGGGGAAGGCCTATGTCCTGCTGTGGACGTCACCAGGCTTAAACGACGATTAAGAAGATTCATGCTGTGACGCTCTACATCGAGCTTAGAGCGAGAAAGCGGCAGATTAGTATATAGGATAATATGAGATTTTTTAGCCGTTAAAATACCGTAAACGTGGGAGAACCGCATGTATTGGCCAGCTCGACCGGATAAATACTGCGGCCGCACGGAAAACTGGCGTGAAATAACGCTTGCGTTGTGTTTCGTTAAGTGATGGGTGGTTACCGGAGGCCCAATGTGTTGGGGATTATAAGGACTAGACTAGAATTACAAGTATAACTCCTGTTGTTGAGATTGTCCATGGGCGGCGGTAATTGCGCTTACCATCAGGTGATCCAACTGCTCGTTCGATAAAAAACATTTTACTAACAAAACATTGCTGTGTCTACGGATCACGGAATCGAATGAAGCCTCGATCTACATAATAGAGCGTAGAGCAACGTAATATTAAATACGCAAAAACTTTACAACATTCAAAATAATAAAGCGAAATAAGATTAACTATTAATATTCACATGTAAGATAACTATTAATATTCACATGTAAGATTACTATTAATATTCACATGTAAGATAACTATTAATATTCACATGTAAGATTACTATTAATATTCACATGTAAGATAACTATTAATATTCACATGTAAGATTACTATTAATATTCACATGTAAGATAACTATTAATATTCACATGTAAGATTACTATTAATATTCACATGTAAGATAACTATTAATATTCACATGTAAGATTACTATTAATATTCACATGTAAGATTACTATTAATATTCACATGTAAGATAACTATTAATATTCACATGTAAGATTACTATTAATATTCACATGTAAGATAACTATTAATATTCACATGTAAGATTACTATTAATATTGACATGTAAGATAATTGTCTTATTTTACATTGCTCTTACATGTTTTTTGCATTCAAGAATTAGGACTAATACCTACAGGCCCTAGAAATAGTAGCACGAGCTACTATTTCTAAGGCCTTTTATGGCTGTAACAATGTTATGGTTATTCTTGTAAATATTATCGGTTAAGGCTAGGACTATATGTACCGGAATCCGGAAGGCAGTAGAAAATTCTGTGCATTGAAAATAAAACTCTGCGCTAGCACAATAGAGTTGAAAATCGAACACATAAGTGTCGAGACAAATGTCAATGTCATTTATGACAGCTCGACAGTAGAAACTTCCATTTTCAACTCTATTGTATTAGCGCAGAGTTCTATTTTCAATGCTCTGAATTTTCACCGGCGTTCCGGATTCCGGAGCATATAGTCCCAGCCTAAATTTCGATTTAATTTTCGTCGTTTTGATGCGTATGCGAATAAGTGTTCGCGTTTATATCGAAAATAGTTAAGAGAATTGGCCTCCTCGGCTCTTGCAATCATAGTTTATCTTTTCATTGTTACCCGAAGCAATCATGGACACCATGACTATTCATTTATTGCGCTATTGTCCCTCCTAACCCTGCCATGTCACGCTGCCGTACACTGTATGTATATCCAGCTCAAATCAAGATACGTTTTAAGATTTCGAACTCGTTTACCAGTGCTTTTCATAATTGCCACGACGACGACGCTGAAAAAAAAAATATATCTAAAGTTATTATTTCGAACACAAAATCGGGATTTTCACACTACTTCTACTTAGGCCTTTTTCATCCGTTATTGGATGATTTATACAGTATTCTCCGAGCGAAGTAATCACTCTTGAAATACTGTAGTGCCTGGGACAGACGGATTTTTAAATGTCGTATAATTTTTTTGTTGCCCAAGCACATACGGCATTCTCAAAACACAGTCAGCCTAGTCCAGAGGAATGACTGGTTAATACGTCTGGGGCCAACCATGTGCGGGTTTCCTCACGATGTTTTCCTTCACCGTTAGGCTTACCCTATATTAGGCGTGCGCGTGTGAGTGTCACGAGCAGCGCCCACATCGCTGACACGCCCGAGGAACTCGCACGCCTAATGTGAGGGGGGGGGGGGGGCCCTAGAGCGTCCGTATAATGTACTTGAGATCTGAAAAAGTCTCATTGGTACACGCCACAACCTGGGTATAAAACCAGCACCCTCTTGAGTGCGAATCAAACGGTCTACCCACTAGGCCACGGAGCTCTATTTCATAATAGCTTAATTAAAACTCTTAGCAAGCTATTGTGAAAACCCGATTTGCCTTTATAAAAAGATATAAGTATTTATCTGACTATACCTACTAATGGAAAGATTCACTTTGCTTTGAAATTGACTGGGCCGTAGGCTACTTTTTATCGCGGCTTTTTTATGCTTCTTTGTTAAATGTAGTAACTACTAGACTAATTTTGATTTGGTACAGACATAGAGTAGACCACAGGGAGGACATAGGCTACTTACTATCGCCGAAAACATGCACGGCTTCTGCGTGACTCCCCTTTGCGGGCACAAAATAGCTGGCAACATCGAGTATAAAATAAACAGCGACATGTGACAGCGATAAAATTCTTAAACCCTCACCTATTTCTCTGACCTTAATTAAACGCCATTGATGTGTTGTCTGCCGTTAAACGTCGGTTTACAAACCTAACGTTAATACTTTTCACTTTATAACCTTTTCACAAATAAAACTCTTTGCTGAAACCGTTTTAGAGGATTTACTGGCTGGTTATAAAATAATATGTATAGAAATTCTGTTTCGAAAGTCTATTTTAAACGAATGAATGTCTCACGTGTTGACGAAAGATTCCGAAAATATCTTAGGATTATTACCGTTGAATGAATTAAGATGCTTAATTATACTTATAAGATTTTCGGGCAACTTACACTAGGATATCGTCATAAACCCTAAAAAAGAAAATTTGAATAGTAAATACTTAATTTTAGACTTTTATATTTTACTAGCTGTTGCCCTCGGCTTTGCCCGCCTAAATACAGTGTCCCACGGGAACCGTATATTTTCCCGCGATTAAAAGCAGCCTATGCCCCTTACCCGTGGTTTACGATATATCTGTGCCAAATTTCATGATGAGCAGTTTAAGTAGTTACGTGAAAGCGTAACAACCAAACAAACAAACTCACATTCACATTTATAATATTATAACTAGTAAGGATTATACCTTTAAGTTATTAAAATATTTCCATGCGAAGATTTTTTTATCATAGGTAGGTACTAAATAAGATCTTAAATACGAAATTGTAAAGTATTTAATCTAATTCAAACTGTTGTTAGTAAACAAAAATTAAACTAAGCAAAATTATTTTTTTGAATTAATAATTTATTGGAAAAGACAAACGTATTACACACGGTCTAATAAGTATAAAATTGACATTTCCAGGCACTCAGCGCGGTGTTACTAGTCGTGGCAGCGAACCAGCAGTGGCCCTCCTTCGCCCAGGACATGAGGATCCCAGCCGTCTACTTCCAGCAACAACAGGACCAGCAGGTATATTAATCTAAAATCTAAACTATTCTTATGAATATTGAGTATTAAATACTTTTTCTATAAGTAACACGACACGATACGACTTTGTTTCGACAGCTTAGACAAATCCCATTTATAATAATTATTATTTGCATTTGTTTCTTTTCTCACTATTGTTATTATTCTTTTTGTACTACCTGTGTCCTTTTTGTTAATTTTTTTCCTGAGCTCTTGTCTGTAGGTCAGCTGGCAGAGATAAGGACACCTTTGTACCATCCCATTTGTATTTAGTTTAAGTTTCTTATGTCTACTGTGTACATAAAGAATAAAATAAATAAATAAATAGCAAATAAATTATTGTGTATGCGGCAACTCATTTTTACTATTGTTGTGTGGGCTTCTTAATATAATTATGTGTAAGACAACTTCTAGTGTGCGTAAATGAGGGTTTTTGATATTTTTTCTGCCATTAGACCCAACTCACACAGAGCGTCATCTGGTGGCATAAGTGGTATCAATAACGGTCAATAAGAAATTTCGATTCTTTTCCTGTCACCAGGCAGCGCTCGGTAGCCCGATGTCGTGTTAAAAAGCTGTCTCAGATATCACGAATTTAAAAACCTTCATTACCTACGTACATCTGACACGAATATTTCAATGTGACGGGCTCGGGCACGCCGACTTGGGCGTACTATCTGTTGCCGCATTTTTGTAATATGCCATCGGTATCTTGTCGAGTGCCGAGACCAATCATTTATCTACGAGGGCTGATTGATAAGTTTCCGAAACGACAAAGAAAAACTTCAAAAATCGATTTAAAATATATTTATTTCTCAACGTAGTTTCCTTCTACCTCGATGCATATAGTCCAGCGCTTCTCCAATGCCGTTACACCAGTTTGATAAAATGTTTTCTCCAACCCCTCAAAATACTCGTCCACGGCAACAATGACTTCTTCATTTGATGAAAATCTCTGGCCACCTAACCATTTCTTCAGGTTTGAGAATAAGTGGAAGTCGCAGGGGGCCAGATCCGGGGAATAGGGTGGATGCGGTAGCAATTCGAACCGCAATTCATGGAGTTTGGCGACTGCAACCATTGACGTGTGTGCAGGTGCGTTGTCATGGTGGAACAAAATTTTTTTCTTGGCCAAATGTGGTCGTTTCTTCTGGATTTCTTCACTTTATTTTTGCAACACGCTTACGTAGTTAATAGTTACTCTCCATTTATTGTTTTTCCTTTTTGCAGATAATCCACTAAAATAATCCCTCGAGCATCCCAAAAAACAGTCGCCATCACTTTGCCGGCCGACAAAACCGTTTTTGCTTTCTTCGGCGCAGGTTTTCCGCTCTCAGTCCACTGCTTAGATTGTTCTTTTGTCTCGGGAGTATAATGATGTATCCAGGTTTCATCGACTGTTACATAACGCCGCAAAAACTCATTAGGATCTCGGTTAAACAGCGCCAAACACTCCGATGAATCGTCCACTCGACGTTGCTTTTGGTCTACAGTGAGCAAACGCGGCACCCATTGCGCGCAAAGCTTTTTCAGTCCCAAATGTTGGTGCAAAATATTAAAAACGCGTTCAGATGAAATGCTCACCATCTCTGCTATCTCTGGCAACTTTAAGCGCCGATCATTCAATACAATTTTGTGAATTTTTTTGATCATGTCCGGATTCGTGACTTCATTTGGACGGCCAGACCTGTGGGCGTCTTCGCAGCTCTGTCTTCCACGTTTAAAATCAGTTACCCAGGTGTGAATTGTACTCAATGCAGGAGCAGAATTACCTAAAACACTGTCTAGCTTGGTTTTAATCTGGGTTGCTGTTTTCTCTTTTAAAACGTAAAACTTTATCACCGCACGAATTTCGTTTCTTTCCATTGTTAAGAAAATTTACGACAGAGAAAGTTCTACGTCCTCTCAAACAAATTCCATCAGTTCGATTAAATTCGAATTTGGCGTTCTATTTTCAAAAAGATGCCAGAATATAATGTAATATTCCTTTTTTGCGTATCATTTTTTTAAGTTCGTCGTTTCGGCCCGTTATCAATCAGCCCAGGTATGTTCGGCACGAACTCGGTCTATTTGCTACAAATAATTTGTGCGAAATATCCTCGATCCTTAGGCTCAATTCATACTTACTACCGCAGAATTGAAGCGCAGTGAAGCGAAATTTTTACAACGTAACAACAAATTCACTCTTATATCCGTAATGTTGTGGATGTAAGGCTGAATTTGCTTTATTAAATTACAGAATTTCGCTTCGCTGTGTTTCGACGCTACGCTCTAAGGTCTACTAGCCAAGTCAGACCTTAGACTTCGATATCTTCTAAATTATAAGAACAAATTATATTTTAAGTTATTTTATAATACTTTATGTTATTATAAATGAATTTCAGGTATGACATTGAACTTGGCACCAACATTAAGATATCACTTCGTTTCGTTCACACTATCGTTTAAATAAAAAATTCCCGGATTTCATGCCTCACACGACTATCAAGCACATTGGAAATGAATCTACGGAATTCGAAAAAATATTGTCGCTGAGCGACAAAAACGACGGGATAATAGGAAAAGGTTACAAAGCTAAACTACAACGTTGAATGATAATTATTTTATTCTTAGACTAGCTTTTGCCCACGACTTCGTACGCATAGATATTGAGGTGACTAATTAAGTACTAATTAAGAGTTTTAGTAGATCATGTCAAAGAGCAATATCACGAAATTTCAAATAGATCTGACCACAAACAAAAAAGTTACATACAAACGTTGATACCCCTTTTAGCCCTTTACTCATCCCGAGTTTCGTTTCTTAGTGGACCTATACGTCACAAAAGGAAGCCACGGTCCAAATATTACGTTTCTCACTTCAGTAGTTTTGTCTCGGCGTTGATGACAGACTGATCAGTCAGTCAGGACTTGTTACTTTAATAGAAGAGTACTTTAAACCGAGCTTTGCTCGGAGCTCTAGTGGATAAAAAAAAAGAATACAAAAAAAATTATCCGGACCGGGTTTCGAAGCCACCACATTCCAAATTTCCAAACAACGCAAAAATTATACATAGGAGTCGAAATTATTGATACATAATACATATTATAGTTGTACGATGAAAGAAAAAAAAACATATTGCTTAAAACTGTGCAGTTTCTAAAGGACAAAACCTATCGATCGATTTTTCTTCCCCAAAACTTCCTGCATACTAAATTTCATGGTAATAACTGTAGCCGTTGCCGAGATTCCGATTATACTAAATATAACAAGATTGTCGCGTTTAAAATATAAGATATTTCTTTTTTTTCAAAAGGTTAGGCTACAGGGCAAACCCTAGGATTATCCTTGTTTTAGGCTCGAATTGTAGCTGACTAGATTGTCCAGAGGATTTTTTCTCAAATTTTTGATATCATTCTTCGTTTTCAAAATATCGCAAATAGCAATAGCACCAAAATAAAAAAATCGGAAAAGTTTAATTTTTTTTTCACTATTTCGGCCATAACTTTTTTCCTTTTTTGCATTTCTCGACAGCTCTCGTGAATTCGCGTCTTTGAGGCTTTTTTTAAATATCATAACTTAAAAACTCTCCGGGAGATACGGTGATCGCACTTTTTCGTGAAATAGGGGCCTATACTGCGAACGAAAAGACATTTCCAATGTCAAAACCAAGGCTAAACATAATATCAATAATGTTGAACCTGGCACTCATTTCACTTTAATTATGTTTTTGATGGGATATTTTTAGCACTAAGCACAGTCCATAACTTCCAGCTTCCAACTTTTAACTTTGTATGTAAAAAAGAAATCATGATGAATTTCTTTATTAGTTTTGAAATATATGAAATTTTGCCTATTACATGCATTGCCCTATTTCTCTATTGTGTTCAATATTTCACCTGCTGCAATACCTACCATTAAATAATCCATAAAAATTGCGACATTCTAGATCCGCGTTTGGACATCGCAGCAGAATTACTTTCGACTCACTTTTTTACTTTTTGTTTGATCTGGCGGCGAGCCGTTCAACCGCTATTCAATGTCTGTTTAACTTTTGTACCATTCTTGTTCGTTTTATGAACTAGTTTGTTTTTTGTTTCGTCTTTTGTTGTGTCTGCGTCTATATTATGTTATCACTTCATGGTCGATAGGTACATCATCGTTTATACTAGTACTAAGTACCTTCATCAATCGCAAAAGATAGGTTCAGTAATTTACTTGTAACAGTTATTAACTACCAAGGTGGTGATGTTTATGATATTAGATAAATTTTGTATTAATATTAGTAACCTAAAACCTTAATATACTCATTGCCCACAGACAAACTGTTACACCAGCTTTGTGGGAAACTGCTAATTGTTTGTAAAGGTTTATAGTTATGATAAATACCTAATAGAGATACCCATCAGCTCCAACTGAGTATTAGTCTTGAGAGACTGCAGAGGGGTTCCTATAACTCCATTTTTATCGGCTTCACTTACCACTTACCTTTAGAAGACACTCATCCTATTCCTACCTGTACCTACCTATTATACAGCCTATGATACCTATAGGACTACCAGCTTTGCCACTGAAACACTGTGCTTTTTTGTGTTACAGCAATGCTTGTACTTGTCTCTGTCCATTGTTATCATTTTGAAATGTATTTTTACACATTTTGGTTTGGTTTCACGATACATAATTTGGATTTGGCACCGTTTTTTACCAAAGGTAAAAAATAAAATACATACATAAAAATTTAAAATATCCTCATCGACGGACAGGAACAAAACTCTTCTTTTTGCAAAATTAAATGCTAAAAATGGCGGCAAATGTCTATGAAAAAAATATCACGGATCTTAATTTGAAACTACGGGCCAGATATGCAGATAATATATCTGCAGCCGTATTTGCTCGAATAGATTGAAAATCATTTTTTTATTTCCAATCTTTGAACCAATTCCAATCCGAGTTATGTATTCTTTTGAATAGGTTTTTGATAATCTGGAATACAATGGACTCCTTTGTAGAGTACTTTTAATAACAGTAACTTGTAGTGAAAGAATTTTATTCATTTTATTGAGGAGGGTTTTCGATATTTTGTCTGCTGCCGGCAGTGCTATCTCGTGGCCGAAGTAATTTTGAAAACACCCGAGTGGAAGGAATGGCACTTACATACAGACTTAGAGAGTAAGTCATCATAATATTTATCTTTATTTCAGTTCCAACCCAGTGACTACTCCGGAGGCTACGACTTTGGAGGCCAACACCACCAAGACCACGGTGAGGAGGACCACGATTACAACCACATCTTCGGGGGCCACGATCTGAAGCCCCACTCCTATCCCGTCCACCAGCACGTCGAAGAAGAGAATCCGGAACCCATCCATCACTACAAAGAAATTGTGGTCCCTGTTCATAAGAACATAGAGTTCAAAATCCACCAACCCGTACTCATTCCTGTACCCCATCCTGTACCAATCCAAATTCCAGTTCCTAAGGCAGTTGTCATCCCAATTATTAAGGAAGTGTCTATCCCCGTTGAAAAATCCGTCCCATATCCAGTAGAGAAAACGGTCCACGTGCCAAAAATCAAGGAGGTTCCTTTCGAGGTTGTGAAACACGTAATCGTACCTGTGGAAAAACCCGTACCTTTTAAGGTGCCAGTCTACGAAACAATTATCCACACCAAAAAGGGCTCACATAAGATTCGTTGATTTGACAAAATATATTCGCTACACACGTACCTAAATATCGTAGAGATGATATTAAAATTGATTAGGCTAGATGGTACAAGATATGACTTTAATGGCAATTACCATACATTTAACGTTTTAATGCAATTTTTTAAATTGTGAACACTATTTCAACATTTAATCAAGATTTAAAAAAAAGGTCAAAAATCATGTCAATTGGTGAAATTTTAAAGGAGACATTTTTAACTTCAGATGTAGCAAATAACAAAGGTCCGGCGGGCCACATGCGGCCCGCGGGCTGCAGGTTGAGTATAGCAGCTGGCCTAGATTTCCGTTCCATTTACACAAAGTTAAAGGCTACGATATAAAGTTGCGTCTGTAGCAAGCATCGTTAAATAAGAATTATTGGCTGTATTACGTAGCATTAGGCATTAATATTCCACACATTTCATGACAATATTTTGTTCTTCAGACTAAATAATTCTACATCCATTCTTAACTTGTCTTTAAAGAAAACTGTTTTTCTATGTATTCCTTGTCTGTTTGTATACTTGCCAGTTGTGTGTGTGTTGTAAATATATTATTGTTGATTAGTTTAAGTGTTATTAAAAATCAAACTTGTTATAATACCTTTTGTTTCATTTAGTCACTGTGCTATGTCCTTGCATATATAATCTGTTATTTGAAAAAAAATATGTACTTGCGATGAATTTTAGAGATTTATTCTTTAAGGGAATAAAACGCATTAACAATCAATTTTATTTCATCTTCAACATATTAATAACATCTTATTCTAAATTATTATCACAATATCTGGTATCAGTAATTATAGATGTTTTTATAAATATAAAGTTTGCAAATTAAAAAGAGATATTTATTAAGTGATCATTTTAAATAGATTCCATTTTTTTACATGTTCAATTTTATTCTAGGTAGACTAGGCTTATATACACATCATTTTCTTTTTTTAATTTTAATTACAGCAAATTTAACATGTTTTTATTATTCGATTACACAATATAACACATCGTAAGCAAAATATAAAACATTTTCACATACCTTTCCTATCTTTAAACTTATTTAACTATTGTAATTCGTATCCCATTGTTTAACACAGTCGCACATTTTTCCGCAGATACAAGTCATGGACATTTGGTGCACTCGTGGTTTCAATTTCCTCCGTTTCTTCAATAACATTATCAGTTACTTGGACACTAACGAGACGTTCCATTAGGAAGTTATCACCAAAACTTTCAAACAAAGCCTGGTCGTTTTCGATCTCATCACCACAACACCGACGAAAGGCGAATCGCTGGAATGATCGACTGTAGATGCAGCTTAAGATGATAAACATTATCAAACACACAAGAGCACAGAACGTTAGGAATCTACACAACATTTTTACGTAAAGCCTAACATTCACGCCCAAAAGTACTAGGATCGTAGAAGCTCTAATAGATTTATCATGTAAACAATACATAGGCCCAACATTGAGACGAGCTTTTTTAAAAGACTAGGATTGCAGCAACTAATGGACACTATCTAATCGGACACTGTAGTAGTTCTAACGCGTGAGGAACAAACAATTGACGCTCTTTAAACGTATCACAAATGAATATCGTCGTTATGAAACGTTGACGTACGTTTCCGACTGCGAAACCATCATTCGATCAATAAATAGCCTACTTATTCTATTTTTTTTATTTCCTAATTATTCATCAATTCAGATTACAAAAAATCTAACTAATTTAACAAAAAATACGTAAGGGAACTAAGACTTGTATTACTTGATATTTTGTTATCATCTGAGTTTATTTTAAAGAAACTTTTAGAATTTTTTTCTTCGTCCCAAGCTGTTAAATATGAATTTTTATAACATCTTCTTGACACTTCTCGTCATATAATGTGAGCTTAGCCTTAATTCCCGGCCAACAAGAGAATGCCAGGGATGTTTATTTATACGGCTAGGAACCTAACATCACAACAATCTTTCATGTGTTAATGAAAATGTGTTTATTTTTAATATTATTATATTTTATTGTATACTGCTTATACTCAAGCTATGAATTGTAAGTATGTATGGCTAGAGCGAAAATGTTTATTTTTTGTAATTGCGATTTCTGTTTCATATATTTATATAAAGGTACAAATAATAATTTTAACGAATTCTGAGATATTGGAGAAATCCTTCATGAGATGAAAGTCACGTTTGACGTTACAGACAATGAACATGAAAATCGTCCAATTAGTAGAAATCTCCACTTTTCCAAATAACAGTTAAATCTATTGCTTTCAAAAGTATTGTACAAAAAGCTGCAAAATTTTACAAAAAAATGGTAGGCAAATGAGAGACTAGGTACACTCATTTTACAGATCCTGTATGGGCAATGCCTACTTTTACAGTGGATATGTCGGTAGTATACGATACCAGCAAACTTTTCCAAATAATCGTCAGATAACAGATAAGGCACTTTTCTAAATGGTAGACGAGAGATGATTTTTGTTGCAACCAACTTTTATTTGTAAGTTTTTATTCTGATTTAATAGTTGTTTAGAAACTATATTTAAGATGCATCTTGTAAATCATAACACATATGACATAATATTATGAACTTAAAATAAATCCTTATCTATTTGTCTTTCGTTTAATTAAAAAAAAAATTGAGCGCGTTGGTGCTCAAGCCGGGGGTCGCGGGATCGAATCCCGCCGAAGGAACAAAAAGTGTTTTCTGTGTTCCTGGGTCATGGATGTGTTTGATACACATCCAGGAACACAGAATATGTGTATCTATAAATATAAAAGGAGAAGTAGAAACGTGAAATTGGTCAGTATTTTCAATTTACCATATAGACCTGCACTAAGGAGGGATTTTGAAAAATTCCATCCTTAATGGAATGAAATAGGGGTTTATATTTGTATGGAAAATCTGTAATTCTGCACCGATTTCGATGAAAATTGAGATTTATGCACTTAAATTAATTAAATTAATTATGTGTTTCAGGGTTTATTAGAAATCACCATCTGAGGGTGTAAAATAAGGGTTGAAAGTTTGTATCGTTGTACTGTAAGCTTAATCTTGGGGGTCTGCCAGTGCGTCCACGTTCGTGCCCCTGGGCAACGCTTGGGTACGCCACCTCGTCTTTTGCGGGGTGAGGTACTCACGCGGCTGAAGGCTGGCTCTATCTTTCTTTCTTCTTCTATCTTTCACCACCTTTTTTTATTTAACTTTCTTGTTTTTGCTTTAGTTTTATTTGTTTTTCTATCTTTTCACCATCTTTCTTTCTTCTCTTGCTATCTTTCACTTTTATTTAACTCTTCCGATAGGTGACCTCACACCTGTAAAAAGGCCGCGACCCGGGGTGTCGGAGAATTGTCATGATGGAGAAGCGCAAGATGAAAAATTCTCCCCGGGTGGGTCCCGGCAATGCCGGGGAATCCCACACTTCCTCGAAAGAGGAAGTCTGCCGCACGTATACGGGGGCGGCACAAATTGCGTGTAGTGGAGAGGGAGGCGCTATGGCGCAAGCGGGACCGAAACCGGTGCACCTTACCGCACCGGAGACGGCCCTACTACCGGAGAGGACTCAAAGGAGGGATAAGGGGGGGTTGCCGCGCGTGTACCTGGAACGCATGCCTGGCGCCCGCCCCAAACCTCCTTCCACAGATGTAGACAGCGAGGACTGTCCCTCGGATACCAGCAGCGTGTCTAACATGTCGCTGGACTCCGAGGGGCTGCCCGCAAACCCGGACAGGACTGCCCGTAAGCGGCGTAATACAGATGAGGACATGGCGCCGCCCATCAGTAAGGGGGTGGCGCCCAAACCGAAAAGAGGCCCTTCGGCTCCAGGCCGAGGAGGAAGTCGCCGCAGTGGCTCGTGGGGCGAGGAATGCTGGAGCGCTCATCCGTTCTAGCCCCTCCCCCACCAGACTCCCCGCTACTTCTCCTACGCGAGAAGAAGCGTCGGAGCGGACGAGCGCTGCGCTGGTCGGAGCAGTGCAGGCCTCGTTGGAGACCGTCTACATGGTCGCCACAAAGTCCTCCAACCTAAAAGGTACCTATCAAAGGTACCTAAAGGAGGCAGTGGTGACCATCGCGTCGGCCTTCAACGAGGTACGATGTCGCACCGCGACAGAGGAGGTGGCAAAGCTGGAGGCCCATAACAAGCGCCTCGAAGAGCAAATGGCCAAATTGCGCCAGGAGCTCGACGAGCTGCGCAAACAGGCCTCCCGCCCCAAGGACAGTGACATGCGTGAGCTGTTGGCGGAGGTCTCTCGTGCAAATATAGAGACCTTCGGCAATATGCTCAATGCTAGGCTGGCCGGTTTGGAGGACCGTCTCCTGCCAGAGCCGCGAAGGAGGCCTCCGCTTGCGGCGGACGTGGCCCGGGGTGACATAGCCCTGGCACCCGCGCCGAGCGTCGAATTGCCGAAGGAGACGAAGCGGCCAAAGCCGAAAAAAGCAGCGGCCGGGGAGAGGAGCGGGGCGGCGGCAGGCACGGTGATGCCAACTCAGGCTCCCACTGCACCTGCGCCTCCCACGAAGAAGACTAAAGGCAAGAGCAAAAAGTCTCTTGCCGCTCGAGAGGCCGAACGGGCGAGGGCCCCTACATCCGCCCCGTCTGCAACGGACGCCCCGTGGACCACAGTCGGGACTCGCGGGCGAAATAAGAGGGGGAAAAACAAAGGAGCTGCTGCCAAAACAGCACCTCCCAAGAGGAGAAAGGGGAAGTTAAAACCCCCCAAAACGGCCGCGATCACCCTCACCCTGGAGGCAGGGGTGCTCGAGGAAGGGAGGGCGACATACGCCTCCATCCTTGGGGAGGCCAAGAGAAAGATCAGCCTGGCGGAACTCGGCATAACAAAGGTCGACTTCCGCCTGGCTGAAACGGGCGCCCGGGTCCTCCAGATATCTGGAGAGGGGGCCCAAGAGAAGGCGGACGCCCTGGCCGATAAGATGAGGGCGGTCCTAGACCATGGTATGGTGCGAATAGCCCGCCCGGTGAAAAGAGTAGAAGTTCTCGTCACCGGGCTGGACGATTCAGCGACGGCCGCAGACATCGTCGAGGCCGTCGCAAGAGAAGGTAGCTGCCCGGCCGCCGACATTCGGTCGGGCAGAATTGTGATGGGCCCCAGGGGTGTCAGAAGCCTTTGGCTCGGCATACCAACCGCGGCCGCCAAGAAGCTTACCAGCTCTGGGCGGCTGCAGGTCGACTGGGTCCAGGCGAGGGTAGTGCTGCTGGCCGCGAGGCCAAGACGGTGCTACCGTTGCCTGGACACCGGCCATTTGGCGGTTAAGTGTTCGTGCCCGGTGGACCTCAGTAGGAGTTGTTTCCGCTGTGGGAAGCCGGGACACAAGGCGCCCGAGTGCACGGCGGCACCCAATTGCCCCGTGTGTGAGGCGCTGAAAAGGGAGAGACGAGACCATGTGTTGGGTAGCAGCGGCTGTATACCAGCCAAGCCGCCCCCCAATAAGAGGAAGAGTAAGGCTCCGGTACTGACGGCCCGGCAAAAGCCCAAGGCCAAAGGCGCAAGGGTGGAACCATCCGCCTCCGCCATGGAGCTGGATGCCTAGACCCGTGAGCGGTGATCGGGGGATCGCCGCTCACACGATGGGTCCCGAGAAGATAAGCTCCCCTATGCCCGGGGAGCTCTCGGTGAGGAAGGCGGCGGCATACGAAGTAGCCGCCGCGAAGAAGAGAGCCGGACGCGGCAAGCGCTGCGGGGTCGTGGTAGTAGTATCACGCAGTTCCCATGACCCCGCATAGGCGCAGAAGGAGGCATGGAGGAGTTTTAGTCGGTAAACCTCGGCGCTCTTCATCACCATTGCGCCGGGGGAGTCCGACATACCCCTGCTACCCTCCCCCGGGGGCGGCAGGGGATACGTAACGTATTTCCCCTCCTAAAAAAAAAAAAAAAGCTTAATCTGTTTAAAAAAATATATCTGTTAAATCTGAGCGGACGGTGATCAAAAGCTAGTAATATAATAAAAATCTTAAATATATGTATACCTATTATAAAAGTATTATATATACTTCCTGTTGTCTGGTTCCCGTAACATAAGTTCTTCGAGTACTTAGCACGGGGCCAGTTTGACGTGGTGTGCCGTGTGAAGCGTTCATAGATATTATTATATAAAACCGGCAAAGTGCAAGTTGGAGTCAGACTCAGCACGTAGTTTATTTAACGTTTACTTCTAATTTCGTTATTTTTGTACGAAGTGTTCCCAGTAAGCGCATTTTTTAGGTAAAGTAACTGTAATTCTAAAGTAATAAAGTTATATAAGCCGAAATACTTTTCCTTCAAAGTTTGTCATAATATGGACTACCATCATGAATTTTATAAATTTTTCGTGCCAGATTTTAGTATTATAATTATAAATATATTATAGTATTATAACAAATATATATTACAAACAATATTATTATTATATATACAGAATATGAACTGAATATGAAGAAATATGAATATGAACGTATAACCGCCTCCTTTTTTGGAAGTCGGTTAAAAAGCGCTTTAACGTTGAATATTTCGCAAACGGATACCCAAATAAAAAAATTATCTCAGCAACCTCTGAATGTTTTCAAAATAACTTTCTAACGATACCCCACACTATGGGGTAGACGTGAGAAAAAAATCATACACACTACGTGTTAGGGATATGTAAGCTAAGTGCATGGAGCTAGTACAAACTTTACTAGCTCCATGGGGATCCCAAAAAAAATATTTTTCGTGATTTTATTTTAGTACTTTGTCGACATGGTAAATACACATATTATCTATGCTAAGTTTCATCTTTCTCGCACTAACCGTTTGGAAGGTAAGCCGAAGACGGATGAACATGACGAAACCATAAGGGTTCCGAGACATGAACTACGAGTACGGAACGCTAAAAATACAGTATGGCACCTAGACAAAGTATACAAGTATTTTTATCGAACATCAGCTTAAGATGGATGTTTAATTATTTTCATCAATCGAAGAACTTTCAATTATTAGATGCTAAAGGAAAGTTTTCAAATACTACATATAATTGCAGAGTAATTTATAAAGCGAGAAGTAATTATTTAATTAAAAAGAAACTGTAGTGCGGAAAACTTGCAGTGTTAAGTTTACAGGTGTCTATGAGTGTACAAAAATCATGGACACGAATAAAAATTTTGATTCATGCACAGAAAATTTGTTAAGTGTATTGCGAGTTTCTTACGCCGCCGTCGGTTCTTCTCGCCGGGTTAGTTCCCGAACCGGTGGTAGGGACGGGAGAGAGGCGGACGTAGCCGCAGATCCCGTTCGCAGGAGGCGAGGATCCCCAATTCGCCGGGGATCCACAAATGATTTCCCCAAGTAAAAAAAAAAAGGAAAAAGGCATCACGTACGGACAATTCCGTGAGTGTTATTTAATAACCGTTATTTAATATGGTTATATTAGGTCATTACATATGACATTGGCGTTTTGTCAAGGAGGAACATAAAGTGTTTTTTTTTTTGTATTTATATATGGCATCGGCTTATAACCATTTGCCAGTGTGAAGTTAAAAAGGCGGGAAATAGAACTTTCTTTCTTTTATCGTCAAGTCTAAAGTCTAGTCAAAGTCCAAATATATAGTCAGTACAGTCCATGAGTCATGTCAGTCGATTCAGTAAAGTGGTAGAAGCTTTACTGAAAGTTCCTAGGGAGTTTTGGCGGAAACACAAAATAGCACGTTTTTAGAAGTTGCCAACACTTGTGCACGTTAACGAATATATTATAATGGTTAATATTCTACCAATATTACATATTAAGAACCGAAATAACACAAATTTATGAAGAAATACGAATTCCACAACGTCACCTATTGAACTCCCCGGCAAAACTCCAAGTCGTTATTTTAAACGTAATATATTTTTTTGCTATTTTTATTGCTATCTATGCACTTTTGCCATCTCATAGGTAGTTCATTGATTCCTTTACTAAAAAAACCATTCGGACAGGAATCAATAAAATCTTTGAAGGTGCTTTGGACTGCCCCATCGGAGTTGAATTTTTTCTCTTGCAAGAAGTTATCCAAATTTCGAAAAAAAATGGTAATCTGTGGGAACAAGATCCGGGGAGTACGGTGGATATCTTAGATATTCCAATTGAATCCCTTCTAATATGGTAGCCGTCTGTTGTGCAGTGTGTGGTCTAGCGTTGTCCCTGAAGTAGTCGTGGCCTAGAGCGAATGACCAACCTCGGTTGTTTAGCAGCTAGCTTTTCCATCATGATTTGCAGTTGCTGGCAATAGACATCTGCCGTAATTTTCTGGCCAGATTTAAGAAAGCTGTAGTGAACGACACCGGCACTAGTCCACCAAACGCTCACAAGTATCTTTTTTTGGGTCAATTTTCGCTTGAGGCAGGCTTTGGCTGGTTCGCCAGGGCTCAGCCATTGCGATAAGCCTTTCCGATTATCGTACAGGATCGACTTTTCATCACAGGTAATTCGATTTAAAATCCCTTCATTATTGTGCCGGTTGAGTAATGTAACGCAGCAGTCGACGCGCGTTTGTTGGTTTGCTGCACTCAATTCATGAGGTACCTTTCAAGCTTTTTTACCTTCCCAATTTGCTTCAAGTGGATTAAAACAGTTTTATCAGTAATACCGCAGTCTGCAGCTAACTCGGACGTGGTTTGTGTGGAAGCGGATCCATCGCAAACCACGTCCGAGTTAGCTGCAGATCCGCTTCAACAATAGCTTTCAATTCTTCATTAGCAACTTTGGTCTCCGGCCGTCCACGGGGCTTGTTCTGTAGGTCGAAATTTCCAGAACGATAACGTTGGAACCAAAATCGCACTGGGTTTTTTTTGCGACACCGCCGCCATACACATCATTAATCCTTCGAGCCGTTTCTGCAGCACTGGTGCCACGGTGTTCACGGTGTTCACGAGTTCTCGTACTCGAAAATAATACGATATTTCAAGTTTTCCATTTTGTGAACAGAGTGACGCAAAGAAAAAACCAAAAGAGGAAAAAACAAATGAATTACGGTTTTCAAAACACAAACGCATGAGTAAATAGCGGTATAAATTTGAAATTGGAATTCCTAACCAAAGAAGATATATTTGAGATCAAAGTGGCCAGTACGACAAAAGGCCAATTTCATATGTAAGGACCTAATATTATGTTGAATTAATAGTATCCATTAGTTTAACAAATCATGAACACGAAATCATTGTACTTAGAATTTGTATGCAGATGCGTCACGGTTCTCCATACTTCAACCAACGATGTTTATCCCGCATATTACAGACGTGTATTGAATATAGAGCCTCGGCCTGGCCTGCCCATGGTCAGTCACGTACTTTATTTCCTGCCAATATCCTGCCAATGTATATTTTAATTAAAACTTATATTGAATTTTGTTGTTAAAGAGTCCTTAGCTTGTAAAATATTTAGCATAATTCATTTGGGTATTCTGAGATATTGAGGTATAGGAGGCTCAAAATCAACTATGGATATTTTGGGAATATAATAATTATTTTCAACAACCTTATTTAATAAGTAGCGAGGAACAGGCGCTGCGTGGAGCAAAACTTTTTAATATTATGCATAGCGTAGACCCAATGTAGATGTTTATATTGTAATATTATCTATATTTTACTGTTTTACATTGATTTTTTTTATCATTCTAGTTGCAACGATAGTAATTGTTTCTTGTTTCAGTTATCTTTTGACGTTTGAAATAATCTACGACTCAACACATTTTCGAGACTGAGTTTTTGGAAGTCAGTAGGAAACATTAATCACGATGGTTATGAAATTATCATGTTATTTATGTTTAAAACAATTTCGTTGGAAATTTATGAAAGTCGCAGTAAATCTACGTAATTAGCTGTTGGCTACTGGCTTGGCTAAATTACTAGCTTGGTTAAATTATTGCTGTAATCTAAAAAG
Source organism: Phengaris alcon alcon (assembly GCA_037179445.1). Classification (NCBI taxonomy): domain Eukaryota; kingdom Metazoa; phylum Arthropoda; class Insecta; order Lepidoptera; family Lycaenidae; genus Phengaris; species Phengaris alcon. The sequence continues at coordinate 62,337 of JAYRCH010000717.1, forward strand.
CCGAACTCTGCGCGATAAATATTTTGCTATCTCAAATGGAATGATATCAATTCCCCGGAAGGATCAACTTTATAATATAAAAAGGAGTACGAATACACGCAGTTTGACAAGCAAGAATATGGGTAGGTTAGGCTGGGACTATATGTTCCGAAATCCGGCGGGCCCGGGATAATTATAAATTTAGAGCACTGAAAATAGAACTCTGCACTAATACAACAGAGCTGAAACCGAACACACAAGTCAAGCTCGACACTAGACACTAAACTTCGATTTTCAACTCTATTGTATTAGCGCAGAGTTCTATTTTCAGTGCTCTGAATTTCGCCCAGCCTTACGGATACCGGACAATATAGTTCCCAGCCTTAGGGGTACTTCTCTAATCGGGAAAATTCTCTAATCCTCTAATCCGAATTAGTACACCTAGTACGTACTGCCTACCCATTAATAGGTCTAGGCAGTAAGCAGACACACTAAAAATAGTATTTTAGTGTAGTAGGTTTCTAGTGTTAAATTCTATGAATAAAGCGTTTTACAGAAAAATAAAATGATATAGTTTTGTATCGGTATTTACTGTAAATGGGGTAAATTTGTCGCGTCTGGCAACACATTTTGATTATCATACAAATGAATTTTCCGTCAAGCGACGACGGAACGTGTCTAGGAAATTATTAAATAATGGATAGCTGATGGAAATGTAAATATTTCGTAAATAAATATAAAACTATATACCATGTTTTTTTTCGTTTTAATTTAGAATTTCAACTGAAATTCTTCAACTTCATATTTGATTAGTTTAACTAGATACTAAGTAGGTGAAATTTCAAAAATATTGACAGGACAACATAGGTTGTTCAGTGTCAAACATTGATTGATGATCGTTAGGTCAGCAGATGGTCAACAGCGTAAATTCGGGTCTCCAGTCTCCAGTGTCACTTGACTGTCTAAAATTTTTAGGTGCTTTCAGTTTATCTTTTTTGGTTGGACTGCAAAACAGTTCAATTTTAGAAAAATCTGCCGGCTTCAATAGGGTGTAGGCGGAGATACCTGGAGGTGTAGGTTGTAAGTGTTTGCAGCAGTGGCGAAGCGTGAAATCCGCGGAGTAGGCAGCGGCGTAAGCAAATATCTACTATAATCTAAGATAATAATACTATATAATCTAAGATTATAATACAGAACAAATTATACTTTGTTTCTATTACGGTAAGCATCATAAGAACCTTACTCTCCTTGAAATAATAAAAACTCAATATTAATGTAATTTTTCATTTGTTTTCATTTCTATAAAATATATAAGTTTAATTTTTATCCATACAAGCCGGCATACATAGTGTATTCAAAGTTAAAAGTCACTACTTTTTAGGGTTCCGTATACTCAAGGAACCCTTATAGTTTCGCTCTGTCCGTCCGTCTGTCTGCCTGTCTGCGCCTCTAGCTTCTGTAATTATAAATATAAATTGATGAAATTTGAAATAGTTATATAATGTGTATAGATCTCAGTTTTGGCATCATAAAATAATAATAATTTTACATTTGAGGGGTGGCTCTCCATACATGTGATGTGAAGATGAAAAATATTTTTTTATTCTACCCCATCGTGTGGGGTATCGTTGAATAGGTCTTTTAAAATAAAGGCAAGGTTTCATACATGACTATTTTACAAAATGAACTATTTTCGGGTAATTGGCCTCCAAAGTTGTTTATAAGTGGGCCACCTGGCAATTCTAAACTATGAGGCTTAGAAACTTGCAAATTTTCGTACTGATAGATCATGCTAAATACTCTGTAGCAAAATTATTTTGCATGAAATCAGACAGTAACTTTTGAAGTAATTTGAAAAAACCTATTACGCATAAACCTATTACGCATTTATAGTTACGGAACCCTCCTTAGACATGCTCTTGGTTAGGTTATTATTTATTAATCTAGGCGCGTCTCGTGCGTCTAACGGGATTGCTTCACAAGGTGTTGGCGCATTTATTTGGGGGAAATGGACGCAAATTACTGTTTTGATTTAGTACCGTATTTTAAAAATAAGTAATATTCACAAGGGCACACACAGGCAAAGTGTCCATATAAGCCGGCTAGGCTTATATGGACGCTTCGCCTGTGGTGGGTAATACTACATACATACTATATTTACGCGGGCGAAGCCGCGGGAAAAAGCTATCATAATATATTTATATTGTAGTGGACTAATCACGGCATACTCCTGAATCGCGCTTTTGAAATTTCTGTAGTCGGCGCTATGATCAATAAAACACTTGAGCTTGAATTTGGGAAACTAATCCATCGATATTTGGATTAATACCACTGACTTACATCTTTACATTTACATCTTTTACAATTCTTTACATCTTTGTAAGATGTAAAGAATTTTCCAAATTATCGTCAATCAGACTTGTACGATGTGTTGATTTACTAACTGAAATTAAATTAATTAACTAAATTTATTAATTAAAATGAAAAGAACTGTTCGCATTTATAAGGACTGCCAAACGCACAAATCAATCTTCTTGCGAATTTTCTAAGCTGCGGAAAATTGTCTTTTTCTAGGTATTTTTTGTAGAAATCGCACAACAACTCTACGTCTTCAAATTTGGATTTTAGTGTGAGTTTTCTTAAATCTCGATCAACTCCATTTGTAAGTGTATTGGAGCATTTTGTAATGACATTTTGTAGGAGTAGAAAATAAACTGAAACAGTCTTCCATGTTTTTGAAGTCGCTAAATCTGTTCGAAAATTGTTCCGACAGTAACTTGAGTTCTTCAGCATATTGAGCATAAGCAATATTTTCATACGCAGAGAGCGTGTTGAACTGGTAACTGTTACCAGACAGCATCTGTGACTCCCACAAGCGTAGTTTGATCTGAAACGCCTTCAAATGGCTGTACAAATCATTTACTAACTGTCCTGGTTTTTGAAGTTTCAAATTTAAATCATTCAAATAGCCTGTAAGATCGACCAGAAATACTAAGTCACATATCCATTTTGGGTCACTTAATTCAGATAGTGGTTTATATTTTATTTTCATAAAGTCTGCTATCTCATTTCTAAGCTCGTAAAACCGTTTCAACATTTTTCTTTTGCTCAGCCATCTGACTTCACAATAATATGTTACGTCGTTATATTCAGCTGATATTTCATCCAAAAACGCCTTGAACTGACGATGGTTAAGCCCTCGGGATCGAATAAAGTTGATGGTTTTTACTACCACATTCATAACATTCTTGAGTCGAATGGACTTAGAACACAAGTTCTGTTGGTGGATAATGCAATGAAAGACTATCAAATCATCTTTTTGCACATTTAATTCTGTTGCTTTTTCATTCAAAATTCCGATGAAACCTTAACGTAAGCCGACCATAGAAGGTGCATCATCAGTGCATACTCCAATTAATTTTGACCATGGCAAGCCAAAACTTGTGAATACCTTTTGAACTTCGATAAAAATATCCTCTCCTGAAGTGGTTCTTTTTAGCGGCTGCAAAGCAAGCATTTCCTCAATAACAACAGTGCTTCTGCTCAGTGCTGCAGTGCTGCAGGTCCTTATCAACACCTCGAATAAATATAGCCAGTTGAACTGTGTCAGACAAATCAGTGCTCTCGTCTAATGCTATAGAAAATGATTCAAAACCAGCCATATGGTCAGTCAATGTTGTTTTTATATCATTAGCCATCATTTCTATACGTCGAACAACAGTTCGACTTGACTCCTTTTTTAATTGTGTTTTTTCAAAATATCTCGCGGGCCGGATCATATCTTACAGCGGGCCGGATCCGGCCCGCGGGCTGGTTGTTGCCCATATATGGTTTAGAGCAGGGGTCTCCAAACTTTCCAGCCTTAGGGCCATACTGATTACTCCAGTAAGTTCCGAGGGCCAAAACCATATTATCATTGTTGCCGGTGATAAAAGTGAAATAGTCCACTGATGAAAGAAATAGTCCGAAAAGGTACGCAACGTTTAAAACAGGCTGCAAATCGGACTAAAGTCCGCAAAACGGCAACACTGCATATTATTAATTTTCCTGTCATTATCTGTAATTTCTAGATTAGTCGTAGAGTACGAGCCATTAGGAGTAACGTGACACGACATCTGGTGGACACAAGCGGAAATATGTAGTACCTTCTATCGTTAACAGATGGCGCTAATAGCACGTACAGAATAATCTCGTTGGTTCGAGAAAGTTCTGGTGTCTTCCAATCACTTCTAGATGGCAGTAATTGGAATATATAAGAAGGCTAGTGGCGCAACCACAAGTCAGTTCCTATGACACTTGTGAAATAAAATAGTGCGTACCTCCTTAAAACGTGTTTGTGCGTGTTTAAGTTTAAGACATCTTTGTAACAGTATTTTGATTTGAATTGTTGCTTTTGTGTGTGATTTAGTAGTATGGAAAAGAAGCGAAAAATTGATAGTGAATGCAGAAAATTCAAAGATCAGTGGAACATTCAGTATTTCGTAATTGAGTCCAGTAACAAGGCGCTATGTTTGATTTGCAATCAAAGCATAGCCGTTCTCAAGGAATATAACATTAAACGTCATTATGAAACAAAACATTTTCAAAATTACTCAAAATATACAGGAAGTTTGCGGACAGAAAAATTCGAAGCTATGAAGCGCGGATTGAAATCGCAGCAATCTTCATTTACAAAACTCAAAACTGAACAAGAGGCTGCAACTCGTGCCAGCTTTCGTGTGGCTCTTGAAATTGCAAAACGTGGAAAATCAATCACCGATGGAGAAATGATCAAAGAATGCATAATTGCAGTAGCCGAAGAAATGTGCCCTGAAAAGGTAAATTTATTAAAAACTGTCAGTATGTCAGCAAACACTGTGGCTCGAAGGGTAGAAAACATCGCTGAAAATATATCCTCTCAACTGTTCGACAAAAATGGACATGTTGAGTGGTTTTCTTTGGCCTTAGATAAGTCAACGGATGTGTCAGATACTGCTCAGGTGTTGATTTATATTCGAGGAGTAGATAAAAGCTATGAAGTGCATGAAAAACTTCTTGATATGTATAGTATTCATGGCACAACTACTGGTACAGATATTTTTAAAGGAGTTAAAATGGCCATTAATCAAAAGAACCTTCGATGGAAAAACTTGAAATGTATTACAACTGATGGAGGCAAAATCTCTTGTTTTTGCCTCCATCAGTAATATGAGTGGAAAAGATAAAGGAGTGAGGAGTGGTCGCTCTTGTGTCAAAGGCTGTAGAAAATGACCGTGGTTCAAAACCATTACTTTTACATTGTATCATTCATCAACAGTCTTTGTGCGGAAAATGTTTGGATATGTCTGAAGTTCTGAAACCAGTCGTATCAACTGTTAATTTTATCAGATCTTTTGGGCTGAATCACCGACAATTCCGACAATTTATGAAGAGATTGGAGAAAATGACTTGCCTTATCATACTGCCGTACGTTGGCTTAGTTGTGGGAAAGTCCTTCAGCGCTTTTTTGAACTTCGAGCAGTGATCGAAATTTTTTTGAATGTAAAGCCCTCTTACTGAATTACAAAACAACGCATGGCTGTGGAAGGTAGCATTCTTTGTTGATTTGACAAAACATGTGAACGAACTGAATTTGAGATTGCAAGGAGAAAACCAGCATCTTCCTGATTTATACACTAATATAAAATCATTCCGGAAGAAATTGATACTGTTTCAATCACAACTACGAAGTAAATGTTTTTCACATTTTAAAACATGTGAAATATTCAGCCACACCACTGAGACTGAGCTCTGAGCTGAGCTCGATTTTGCAATCGAAACTTTGAGTGCTTTGAAAATAAATTTTGATACTCGTTTCTCGGACTTTGATGCCATTGCGAATCAAATTAAGATTTTTCAGAATCCTTTTGATACTGACATTGAAACCCTAGCCCCGGAACTTCAAATAGAAATCATTGACCTACAGTGCAGTGATATAATTAAGAACAAATATCAAAACTCATCTTTGTTGGAATTTTATAAGGGTCTTCCACTGACACAATTTGATAATTTGCATAAATTTGCTCGTAGGCTGTTTTCTATTTTTGGTACTAATTATTTGTGTGAGAAAACCTTCTCCAAAATGAAGTACACAAAAAATGTTTACAGATCTAAATTAACTGATGAGCATCTTAAATCTCTTTTAATAATTGGTACAAGTAAAATTAGTCCACAACTACAAACTATTGTCAGTGGAAAATCTCAATTACATAAATCTCATTAGTATTTCATATGTCATTATGCTTGTTATAAGTTATGTTTTTATTTAAAATGTATAAAATGTTAGTTGGATTCATTTCAATAATTTGTTAGTTATTATATACTGAAGTTAAATTTTCTGTATATTATACATGTATTTACTCATTACAATTCTGTGTTTCTTTATCCAACTTATCACAAAAACAATAACAATAAGCCTACAACAATGTTATGAGTAGTTAGCCCATGACCATATCAATGTAGATGTCATATTAATAATTATTCAACATAAAATTAGAATACTTCAGTAAAGTAAATTTAATTTGCTATAAAAAATATGTTCTCTAAAAGGAGTTTTCAAGTATGCTAGCTCTCCGCGGGCCGGACAAAATCTGTCCGCGGGCCGGATGTGGCCCTCGGGCCGTAGTTTGGAGACCCCTGGTTTAGAGTATACTGTGTAGTATCATACTACTATTTTAAATATGAAAATTTGTGAGGATGGATGGATACATGGATGTATGGATGGATGGTTGGATGTTTGTTATTCTTTCACGCAAAAACTACTGAACGGATTTTGACGAAATTCGGTATGATAGTAGTTTATGCTCATACTTTTTATCCCAATTAAATACAGTGTACCCATGGGATACTGACTACTGTATTTACGCGGGCGGAGCCGCGGGCAACAGCTAGTAAACTACATAGTCATGTCACACATGAGTAACCGCCATAAAATGCACAGCTGATGCCCGCACACTAGCCCGCTGCCCAAGAGTCCCACAGACCACAGTTTCCCACTGCTCCCACACGGAAATCGTGGAGCTTAATCGAATCGCTTTGTTTAGCACAATGGCTCCATCCCTTAATTGTTCTGTCAATCACACATAACGGTTCGGTTTAGGTAAACACCTACCTTTGATAAAGCTAACGTTTTCGTGTTCCAATCGACGTATCGTTTTAAAATCCCAGTGGACATCATATTTTAAATTATTGTAACCACCATCACCACCACATCTTGTGAATAAATGATTGATTGATTGATACACAAGAACACAGTGTTATTACTGATATTATATGAAACGTGTATCTTTTTATGTAATGGATGAAGTTCAATTTTGAGTAGCTATCTTAAAAATACAGCGCCACGTAGCGTCGCGTATCGTCGCGGTGTGAAGTGACCTTTAATTTAACGAAATTATAATAAGGAGAACCTGTCTAATTTGATTTGATTGATTTCAAAAACAATACTGGCAACTTTACCTTGCTCGTATGACCGGAAGATCCGTCGCATTTTCACGAAAATACTCTCAGAGATCGGAAAAAGTGTGAGGAAAGGAATTACGAGAACGTATCAATAAATAAATATCCCATTTTATGTTTAACATTGTATGAAAATAATATTGCCAACATTTACTACTAAATGAAGAAACTGTCGATTCATGTTTAATTTAATTCTTTTGGTTTTTATTGGATCTTGTCTTTGTAATCTAGATTATTTAGTATATGTTTGTTGTATTTTTTTATTATGTTTATTACCTATCTATATATATAAAAGGCAAAGTTGATTGACTGATGTATCAACGCATAGGCTTAAGGCTAGTTTGAAATTTTGCACACGTATTTCTCATATGACGTCGGCATCCACTGAGGAAGGTTTTTTCAAAACTCAACCCCCAACGTAGTAAAATAGGAGATTTAAGTTTATATTAAACTTTTTTTTTCTTAGACATATATGCATGAAATTTCGTATGAATTGAGTACGGAAAGAATAATGGGTTACGTATTTCAGCATTTTCTAAAATTCAGCCCCTAGGTAAGGAAAATAGGGGATGAAAGTTTAAAACCTAATTTTACGCAGGCGAAGCCGCGGGCAAATAATGCTAGTTTCATAATATATTGTGTCGTCATGTATAGTACTTATATCAGTTATATCAGTATGTAGCGCGTGTGTAACGCTTGTGAGGTTACAAAATGGCTCTTGCGGAAGATCGGCACCGAGTATGCTTTGGTGTGCCAGCATTTGCCGAGCTTGAGCCAATTTGCAGGTGCAAATTAAATTTAGTTTAAATGTTGATGTATGTAGTTTATGTTCTTAATTGCAAATAAACATTTATTTATTTAAATATTTACTCCAGGAATCAGGGGTTTCTTAACACCTCTTTCATTTTACAAGTTTGCTCCCGTACAGGGCCTTTAGCCAAGATACATTAGACAATGTCGATGGCGAACTTCGAAATCAAAATTGTACCTATGGGATTTGACATAAGTCATCGTTAAGTCACGTGTTGCTGCGACGCCTTATGTCAAATCCCTTACATTTTGTTTTCGAACTTCGCTTTCGAAATTATCGAATGCATCTTGACTCTTTAGTCTTAATTCCCCATTAATTTTACAAGTTTGCTCCCATTCAGCTACAGGTATATTGGCTACCGGCTAATAAAAGACGTGCATTAATGCCGCTGCACGGCGCTACGTAAGTAAGTGCCTGCATGTGGCCACACATAATTAACGATTTAGTGTCTAACAAGGATATTGGGTGCTTTGTTAATTGTATCCAACCTCAGCAAAACAGATTTTAGGAAAATAAGCAGGCTAAAAATTAAAACTATATTCCTAGTAGTAGTTATGAAATACTAGCTTATGTATCCTATGTATTAATCTAGACCTTAAACTACTAACCTTCCCAAATTTCGTCAAAATCCGTTCAGTAGTTTTTGCGTGAAAGAGTAACATGCACCCATCCATCATCACAAACTTTCACATTTATAATAGGAAGGCATACGAGCAGACGAAGCTGTAATTCTAGTAAGCAAATCGCTAGGTACCTTATAGACAATACTAGCCTATTGTCTATGACAGATTTTTTTTAATGCATAAATGAATAGTACCTCCTCTTAAATATGAGTAACTTCACAGAAGAAACAGTATATCAAAAGTCAATATTTTCAAAGGTACAGCGATTTATATACAAAATTTCGCAAGTCTCGTGAAAACGCTCCATACTAAAGTCGTACCTAGCTGTGACGTCACGCTTAGGTAAAAGTGTATGAAGTATGAGGCCGCAGAAATATATTTGTAAATATCTCCGATATTTGTGCGTAAGTTCATACTTACCATAATGAATGTTTTTGTATATTATGTTTTATTTACTAATTTAGCAAATAAAGAACTTTTTTGTTCTTTTTAGATGTAAGTACCTATGTAATTATTAAACTATACATAAAATATTATATTTTTTAACATTTACCAAGTAGTAATGACTAAGGCCTCAGTATTTCTGAGTATATTAATGAAACTAAATATTTTAAATGTAGTCATCTCCCCTATTGCAACACCAGATGACTTACAAATGCGTTGCGGGTACTTAGATCTTCCTTCTTGATCCTCTGGTACCCTAACTCGCTTGTAAACTTATAAACTTATAATAACTTATAATACTTATACTTGCAAGCTTTATTTCACAGCAATTTTCTGCGAGGCTTAGGTATATATCCGGTCGGTCATTAATGGCTCTCCCACGGTATTTTCTTGAAAAATACAAGGGTAAAATACAAAAAACAATGTACTTAATACTTTATTAAACTACACGAATTGAGATAACCAAGCGCAGTAGAACTCCAGCGCTGTGAAAACCACTGGTCTATTGATGCAGACCGCACGCTCGGTGGGGTCGGCTGTTCGAATACCTTGCAGGTACCAGGTGTTGTTGCTTTGTATTGCGTAGAGTCCGCCGTAGCTGGGACACACTGTCACCTCTGAAAAAAAAATGCCGGCTAATCTATCAACACAGCTGTTTTCAAGTACGAAAACAGTATTTTGATACCCTTCTAAACGATGTGGGTTACAGTAACGTAGTTCTGGTTTCACCCACAACGGACTTAGCAGCTACTTTATAGAAAATTGTTATTTGTTTTAATGATAGAGGTCGTAGTTAGTAATTGTTTTCTTTTTTTTATATTTGATTTTGTTGTCTAGAGTTAAGAAAAAAAGATTGAGCGACATGAACAAGCTCGTGAAATAAATATAAAAAAAAAACTTGGGACGTGTCGCCGCGCTGCAGCCAATATCTAGTTTATCTCAAAATCACAATTTCTGACCAACACTTTGTGATGAATTTTAAATTAACTTGCAAAAACAATTTATTACTGAAGGTTTTTTTTTTGTTCTATAAAAACAAACTATAGGCTTAATGCCCATACCCTTTTTACCTTGATACGACAATTAATATGTTCAGGGCATTTATAAATTTCTTAGAGTTGTTATATAATAATATAGAAATGTTTACGAAGTCACGGTTTTGGAAAACTAAAATCAAGATCACTAGTCACCTTCGTTCTCTCGCCCTTTTTCATAATGTTGTTTATTTTTCCCCGTCTCGTATGACTTCAGTAATAAATATGATGATGAAAACTTTATCTAATGCATTTAGTAAATAATTTTAAATTAACTTAAAGGCATGCATGCCATTCCGCAGTAGGATAGGGTGGACTACCTTCTAAGAAAATTTGAGACGAGAGTTTGTAGGTCATTAGCACAGGAGCGACTCTCTCTACAAATGACAGCTCGAGCACCGGCGAATGTCAGCCATGTTGACGTAAGCCTAAGGTTGACACCAAAATATTTTTAAACGTCGCGTCAGGCAAATCTATCTTAGTTATTATGAAATTATATTTTCTATTATGTTAAAGCGAAACGACCAGCGGCTAGCCCCGTGAACGAAAGTCCTGGCTGGAAAAAACTCACGCCCCGCCCGCCGCCCGCACCCCCGCCATTCGTCTACCCACGCACACATAGCTGCGAGCTGTCAATCGTGTAAGTCTATGGAATGACGGTTATTTACGTTAGTAATATATATTTTTTGTCATTCGTTCGATGAGGACGCAACATTTTGTCACTTACCATTGCCGTAAGCAGCGCAGAACGTCTTGTTGTCCTGCAGGTAGTGGTCGCAGTTGCTGTCCTTCTGGAAGTGGATAGCGGTCAGCTCGCCAGTGAACGCCCAACCGGTTGTCTGCAATTAACGATTAATTTAATTTCATTTTTAGGCTTCTTTACACAAAGGGTAAAAACGGGACCTATTACTAAGACTGAAAACGGGACCGTATTACTGATACTTCGCTGTCTGTCCGTCTGTCTGTTTCCAGGTTGTATCTCCCTAACCGTGATAGCTAGACAATTGCAATTTTCACAGGTGTATTTTTGTTGCATCTATGACAACGAGTACTAAAAATAGAATAAAATAAATGTTTATGGGGGGCACAACAAACGTTTTTGCCGTTTTGATCGGAACCCTTCGTGCGCGACTCCGACTCGCACTTGGCGGGTTTTATTACCTGATTAGCCTATTACGCTTTTAGAGGGAAGGGGAGGGGGGGTACACCCTATTGCTTTAAAGCTGAATATCTCGCAAACGGATACCGAAAGGAAAAAAACGCTATAGCAACCTCTTAAAATACATTTCTAATGAAACCCCACACTATGGGGTACACGAGAGAAAAAAAACCTTTCCCACTTTACGTGTAAGGTAAAGGAGGTAAAGAAAAAACCCCAAGAAAAACATTTTTCGTGATTTTAATTTTAGCACTGTCGACGTAGTACATACACACATCCATGCAAAGTTTCATCTTTCTAGAGCTAACCGTTGGGAAGGTAAGCCGAAGACGGACGGACGGACGATGGATGGATGGATGGACGGACGGACGGACATGACGATACCATCTGAGACGTGAACTACAAAACCCTAAAAACCACATACCGTGACAGCTTTAGTTCGCGTAGTTTACATATTGTGTGTGCGAGACACTGTGTAATTGGGTATTTTCATGTAAAAAGTAGTTTTTTTTAATAAATTAAGAAACTATTATGTATTACAGCTTGATAAAAGTAAAAAGAATTACGATTTTATGTGTAGTTTTGTAATTATTTGCATTTCGAAGTCACAAAAAAGTTGAAATATTTTTTTATAACATTAGTGTATAAAACCTACATAATTAGTTTACTTACATCAAATACAAAAAGATTTACTATGGTATGTATCAACATAAACGAGAAAAATTACGCGATATCAGAAATATTGTGCATATGGCCATACATTCGTAGCAACTTACTAGCGTGTGACGTCACTAACTAGTATGACTTTTATATGGGGCGTTTTCACGAGACTCACGAAAGTGCTTCAAACAATCCGCAATATCTTTGAAAATTTTGATTTTTAGTATACTATTCCTTTTCTAAACTGTCTTTTTTTTCAGAGCACTATTCATTTATGTAATTAAAAAAAATACTGGATAATACGGTAATAAATAATAATACGGCGAGGCGTAGTTTAGACCGACCTCATTTTGTGGTTTATATTTCTTTAGCCATGTATCTTTTCTACTCCATTAATGTATCCTTTAAGCCTTTGGCACGAATAAGCTGATTCGACAGAGAGATACCATGGCCTTATAGTAAAACGGCGTTAAATAACGAATTGTGTTTCGCTGAGTGAGTAAGGGTACCCGAGGGCCAAAAGTGAGTAGGTGTTTCACGCTCGAGATCAATCGACGTATCTAAAATCTTAGATTGACTTCAATCTTAGATTCTCAAACAAAAATTGACATAAATTGACGTGGAGTTAATGTATTGAAATCTTGATCTCAGATAGCTAAAATGAGATTCAGATTGATTATTAATTTCCGGTGTAAAAGAGTGGCGACGCACTCCCGATATTGCAAGCACAGATTAATGAAACAGGACAGATAAACAGCTACATAGTTAAATTTAGTTATGATTGCACTACTACAAGCATAATTTTTAATCACCTTTCGATAACGTTACGAATGGTGGAACGTGGTTATCAATTGTTCCTACTCTCTCTGCTCGTTTGCGGTCTTATCGTTCATAAGAAAACTTACGTAAGCTTCGTCATAGTCCATCTCATCGCCCAGTCGAGCTGGCTGAATGTTCTTACAGAGTTCCACTTCATCCTCCAGAGACAGAACAGCTATGTCGTTCTCAGAGCCGTTAGTGAAGTTTTCATGTATGAAAACATCCCCTACCTGGAAACCAAATAATGAATCTACATTCATATAAATATACTTATACCATCGCCTATATAATATAGACGAGGCATGTCGAAGAAAAAAGTGTCTACACTTAAACTGCCCCACTTTTGTGCTTGCTTGGGGGAGTTTCAGTTTAACATTTGTCATCTTGACATTTAGACATTTGCTTTCCGCAGTTTATTCAGTCCACATTTAATTGAAAAAATCTTGTGAAATCAAGATGGCGTAACTTTTTCTTGTATGAAGATTTTTTCTGTCAAATACGTACGTCATCCTTAGTTTTGAAATCATTGATCTACACTTAATGCTCATAGGTATTATGTATTCTATATCTCTTATAAATTGGAAAGATTTGTTTGTTTGTCTGCATTGAGTACGCTCAGAAACTATTGGAATGATTTTGATAAAATTTGGCACAAATATAGAGCAGATCAAGGGGAAGGACATTTCATTCCCGAAAAGTACAGAAAGAAAGAAAGAATCTCACAGGAACCGTAGGATTCTGTATAAAACTTACGCGGGCGGAGCGACATATAAAATGTTGTTCATAAACAATTACGGATATTTTGGGCGTGCTTATGTAAAGATGGTTAACCTAACTGGCTGATGTACTGCTTATGTCAAGACGTTTAGGCAAAAAAAAAAGTAACATTGCGCTTTTTAAGGCACCTCACAGAAACATGAGATTTAAAGAGGACTTTGCCTAAATAACATCAATATAATGAGATGTGAGAGGTCAATTACCTTAACAGCGCCGTAAAGAGTTCAAAGTTAAAAAAATATTATTTTTCTGCCTAAGCCTCTAGACATAGGCAGTAGATCACATGCCCAGAATAACCGTATGTGATGTTGAACAACCTAAGGTATACACGAGGGCTGATTGATAAGTTTCCGAAAATAAATTTATTTCTCAACGTAGTTTCCTTCTACCTCGATGCATTTAGTCCAGCGCTTCTCCAATGCCGTTACACCAGTTTGATAAAATGTTTTCTCCAACCCCTCAAAATACTCGTCCACGGCAATAATGACAACAATTTCTTCATTTGATGAAAATCTCTGGCCACCTAACCATTTCTTCAGGTTTGGGAATAGGTGGAAGTCGCACGGGGCCAGATCCGGGTAATAGGGTGGATGCGGTAGCAATTCGAACCGCAATTCATGGAGTTTGGCGACTGCAACCATTGACGTGTGTGCAGGTGCGTTGTCATGGTGGAACAAATTTTTTTTCTTGGCCAAATGTGGTAGTTTCTCTGAATTTCTTCACTTAATTTTTGCAGCAAGCTTGCGTAGTACTCTCCATTTATTGTTTTTCCTTTTTGCAGATAATCCACTAAAATAATCCCTCGAGCATCCCAAAAAACAGTCACCATCACTTTGCCGGCCGACAAACCCGTTTTTGCTTTCTTCGGCGCAGGTTTTCCGCTCTCAGTCCACTGTTTAGATTGTTCTTTTGTCTCGGGAGTATAATGATGTATCCAGGTTTCATCGACTGTTACATAACGCAAACTGCAAAAACTCATTAGGATCTCGGTTAAACAGCGCCAAACACTCCGATGAATCGTCCACTCGACGTTGCTTTTGGTCTACAGTGAGCAAACGCGTGCTTTTTCATTCCCAAATGTTGGTGCAAAATATTAAAAACGCGTTCAGATGAAATGCTCACCATCTCTGCTATCTCTGGCAACTTTAAGCGCCGATTATTCAATACAATTTTGTGAATTTTTTTGATCATGTCTGGATTCGTGACTTCATTTGGATGGCCAGACCTGTGGGCGTCTTCGCAGCTCTGTCTTCCACGTTTAACATCAGTTACCCAGGTGTGAATTGTACTCAATGCTGGAGCAGAATTACCTAAAACACTGTCTAGCTTGGTCTTAATCTGGGTTGCTGTTTTCTCTTTTAAAACGTAAAACTTTATCACCGCACGAATTTCGTTTCTTTCCATTGTTAAGAAAATTTACGACAGAGAAAGTTCTCCTCAAACAAATTCCATCAGTTCGATTAAATTCAAATTTGGCGTTCTATTTTCAAAAAGATGCCAGAATATAATGTAATATTCCTTTTTTGCGTATCATTTTTTTAAGTTCGTCGTTTCGGCCAGTTATCAATCAGCCCAGGTATTATGATATTTATTTTACTTTCAGAAAATAAACATCATACCCTATTCTAGGGAGCACTTAGGATAGTAATATACTCTTATGTCTACTGTCTACTGAGTACTTATCTAATATTTTTCAGAATCAGAAAAAGCAATTGTATTAGTCAGAATCGTACTTGAAACTTAATTTTAAATGAATCCTCTCATATAATTTATATCTCAATAATTTATAATACACCTATGTCTACTCAAGTACTTGTCAGAATTTGAAAATATTTCTTGGATAATCATAATAACTCATTTCATACCTTGGCAACTCTCTCATTCTCGTTGGTAGTTTGCAGCGAGTTTTTGCCGAGCAGCACGATAATATCGTTCGCCTCCACGCTGTAGTTCGTGCCTCGAATGCATCTCGCCGCTGCAAGTTATTACAGATTGTATGATATAGTAATTTTATAAAGGACGTTGATGAGATGATATTAATGTAAAATTATTATCAGTTGGGGCTAGAGTCGGCTAGACAATTGTACCAGTGACGTGGGGTTCCTATGACTCCATTCCTATCGGTTTCACTTAAACCTTTAAAAACCCTTATCCAAATTCCTATCTTTTATACAGACTAGAGTTTCTCTATGAGAACCAGCCTTCGCCTCTGTTACCTACTCAATATTTTTTACCCATAGGTAAATATTGAGCATCAAAAAAGTATGTTCCTCTTGACCCGGAAACAAAAATAAGTCACCATCATCATCAGCCTATCGCCGTCCACTGCTGAACGTAGGCCTCCCGCAATGAGCGCCAGCCATCCCGATCTTGAGGCCTCATCCATCCGCTGCCAGCCACCTTCTTCAAATCGTTGGTCCATCGTGCCGCAGGACATGCTAGCTAACACTTGCCTGCTCCATCGACCGTCTCTCCGTCTGCAGACATGACCGGCCCGCTTTCACTTCAGAGTGCTAATTCTAGCTAATAATATGTCCAACTAATCTTACTATATTTATACCCTTTGCTCGCTACTTGGAACTCGGTTATAAGCGTTTTGATAAGACCATCAGAAGGCCAACTCTCGTAACTATTTGTGATCATAATCCTGTTTCGGTCCGCGCGGAATCGCATTCACACATGCGTCTATTATCGCGCGTGAGCGAGTGAGATTGCGCGCACGTCGAGACAGGATTATGATCACAAATAGTTACGAAAATTGGACTTCTTTATTGAGAATTAGTTACGAGAATTGGTCCTGAAGACGCGGCGCGACGCGACGTGCGTACCTATCTCTCGCGCATCTCGGACCAATACACTTGTAGAACAAATCTGCAGCGAGCCATCCAGCGCGCTAGTTCGGCTCGTCTATTTCTCGAGTTTATCTATGCGTAAAGGTAAGTTCACGACGCGACGCGACGCGGAGCGTAGTTTTTAATAGCCATACAAAATCAAAAGCGCTGCGCTACATTTGAAGCATATTATTACAAAATCTTCAAGCATCCTCGGCGACCCTAATTGTGCTAAGGAAGCAAATGCGTCAATATTTTAGACGTTTCCCATCTGCCAGGCATATTACGACGGCTCATCGGTTTTTGCACATAACGATTGTTCTCGTTATGGTGTGAGAGGTTCTATCAAATTAGCCGCTTGTGGGTGCAGATGAAAAACAAAATAAATGGCGCGCTTTCCGATGCCAGCGCCACCGTAATTTGCCAACACCTGATGTAGTATAAACTCTAGATAAAATTTCAAACATTTAAAAACTTACACACTACTTGGAAAATCATAAATAACTGGCCGTCATCTGCACCCTCCAACCTCCAACATGTAAAGTTAGGACCACGAAACAGTTCGCATCGTTCCTACCCTCGCTCCGTAGCGAACATGGAAATGTACGGGGCTGACAGTCCGATCTGCCATGTCGATGCGACAGCAATCTGACAGTTTTCTCCGCACGCTCGCCTTAATACGTATGACGCCGGCAGTCCAAACGCACTAAATGCATTTTAGCCGTAATTAGCACGACAGTTCGATCTGGAGGCCAAACCGCACAGATACAGCCGCAATTCCATTCATTGGAACTCAGTCCGATCCGCAGTCCGAACTTTTGCATTGGCAGAATGACAAATACAGCATTCGAATTAAGAGCCTTTTAATTTAAGCAGAGTTTGAATATTCGCCTGTAACTCCTGTAAGCCCTGAAATATCTCAGCAAATAAAGCGAATCACAATGGTTTCACTACAAAATTGTAATCTTTAAATTTACTATAACGTATTATCACAGTTTTGTAATTGTTTCGATCAATATGTGTTTAATACAGGCGTTGAAATGATCATAACAAATATTATGAAATTACATAGTAATTGTCTGCATAGTGCACTGCGTTGCATTTGGTCTGCGGCTAATCAAACACATTCGTATGCACTGCATTCATTAATTTTGTGTACCATTTTTCACTTATTAGTGTTCACATAGTGGATTGTGGTCAAATTGTAGACATAAAAATAATAATATCAACAAATAAATTATTATTAGGGTTCCGTACTACTCAAGGATAGTATTAGATATCATTAGATATTATAGTTTCGCTATGTCTGTCCGTCGACTGTCTACCTGTCTGTTCGCCCTTCTGGCTTTTTTAATTATAAATAAATATATAGAAGGATGAAATTTGGTATAGTTATTGATTGTGTATAGATGTGAAGTTGGGACGAAAAATATTATTTAATTCTAGCCCATCGTGTGGGGTATCGTTGAATAGGCATTTTTAAATAAAATCATGGTTTCATACATAAATTTTCTACAAAGTCAACCATTTTCGAGTAATCATCCATAGTAGTTTATAACTATAAGAGATAGAAACTTGTAAGTTTCCTTGCTGCTAGGTCATGTGGAAAAGAATTAAGGAAAATTATTTTGAACCAAAATGGACTATAACTTTTGAAGTAATTTAAAGAATACCTATTGCGCGTTGATAGTTATGGAACCCTGCTTAGACATGTCCTGACATGCTCTTGGTTAGGTTAGTTCATTGCAGTAAAATGACACTTAAAATAAATCCGTATTTTTTATGATATGGACCAATAAACGAGCAGACGGTCTGCTTAATGGTAAGCGATTACCGTGGCCTCCTCCTTAAAATCCCCAACCCCCTTGGGTTTCTACTTATTGCCAATAAAGGAAAAAGAGGTGAAGTGCATAGAAAAGTCATTTTACTTACTGACATTAAGTAAGTTTAAATCATATTTTATTAACGATTTTGACGATAAATAATCCAAGGTGCATCTATAATTTCACATCGATGTAGCGGGGTGACATTTTCATTTTTTAAAGGTACCAGAGCACTAGAAAGGGGATTATTCTCAAAAAGTATAAGGATTTTCCGTCTCAAGATATTTTTTGTTACAATATTCCATACAATTATATATGCCTTTTTCTTGAATATTTAAAGACGCTTAAAAAGGATTCTGTGTTTTGAGTGTGCTTACGTACACGTCCTTCTTTAAGTGAATTATTATTTTCATATTTAGGAACCCTTATAGTTTCACTCTGTCCGTCTGTCTGTCTGTCCGTCTGTCTGTCTGTCTGTCCGTCCGTCTATCTGTATCTAGGCGGTACCTCGTAACTTTGATAGCTAGAATGTTGAAATTTGTGCTTCGTGCACTTCGTGCTCGAGTCCGACTAGAACTTGGCCGGTTTTACTAGATAAAAAGTTTTTATTAACATACCTGTAACAATAGTTTTGTTGGAGAGCAGAGCTCCGTCGCAGTAGTAGCTGAACTGGTCGCTCGTGTCGTTCTTGATAAATATGGCCGCGATCCACGGGAGTATCGCGTATGCATCATCTTTAACGATGTCCTTGCCCTGTAAATGTTTTCACAATAATTTCGACTATATTATCGGTCTGATTGGTAGCTTGGTATGCGTGTGTACAATATTTGTTTTTGTTCGAAAATTCAGAGTGGTGTGTTCGAAACCCGGCCAGATAAATATTTTTGTGATTCTTTTTTTTTTAATTCATCAGAACTCCGAGCACAGCTCGGTTACCCACGTACTATGTTTAATACATCGCGTGCGAAGCCGGGGCAGATCGCTAGTAACTAATAAATAATAATAAAACAAATCAATGAGGCATGTGTTCCAGCGACACTTTTGTTGTACAGCGGTTTAGTTTTCCCCGCACATCCGTGGAGGTTGGTGAGAACATAATATTATGGAGGAGGCACTTTAATGTTCAAGGTTCTTCGTGATTCGGGTCATAAGACGTATAATGACAGTGCCCCATCATTATAGTTTATTGAAATTGAAAACTTTTGTTGTTGCCGAAAAAAAAACTATTTTGTAGTTGTACCCCCTTAGTCCTTAGTCATCAAAACATTTACACAATGGATAAGCTATACAATGTTTTGTCCTTATCTATCAAGCGACTTCTCCAAGGTGTCAGACAAGGACAAAATATTGTATAGCTTATCAAATGTATAAATATTTTTAATAGTAAAATAATGTTCCTATTTGTAGCTTGCTAATTACCCTCACTGAGAATACCAGAGCAGCTTCTGTGCGTTCATTGATTTTAAAAACCCCGAACCCTCGATGGATCTCGGACTCTCGGGTCACTCACTCGGAGAAACACAACACTATATTTTTTCACGTCTCGTTTTGACAGAGGCCGTGGTATTTCTCCGGTAACAGCCGACTGATGCATGATGGAGTGCGCTTTCCCATGGTATACATAATATAATTTGTACATTTCGTTTCTCCCATTCCTCACGCATATGATTGATGTACTGCCTCGCGTGCTGGTAAGAATTAACCACAACGATCCATTACTGGTAGCTATTATCCTACTACTATTTTTATAAATGTTAAAGTTTGTGAGGATGGATGGATGGATGTTTGTGACCCTTTCACGCAAAAACTACTGAACGGATTTCGATGAAATTTGGTATGGTAGTAGTTGAAGCACTGGCTACTTTTTATTCCGAAAAAGTACAGTGTTCCTGTGGGATACTGTATTTACGCGGGCGAAGCCGCGGGCAAAAGGTAGTACAACAGTATATCAATGAACCACACATTTGTCCTAACTAGATGTCGCTCTGTGCTCAAAATTCGCAATAATAATTCATATAATTTTAAAGTTTGAACTAAGGATTCCTTTGTCTCTTAATAGGAAAAAAAATTAAAATGTCGTGACGAATTGACAAACGTCAACGTGTTACAAAAATCGTATCTATCAAACGCAATTTACCGGCCTAATCTAATTTCATACTCCTCGGGTTGCACAATTCTCGTAAAACTGCACTGAAAGTTATTGCATTACGTATTAATATAATAATGTATTTTATTTTGATTGATGACTAATTTGATTTAAACCTTACATAATATTTTGACTTGCGCCCACAGATGTTTTATTGCAAGCTCCATTGTACTTTATTACAACTATTTACAACAACAAGAGCTCCGTGGGTAGACCGTTTGATTCGCAACCGTTTGGTTCGATTCCCAGATTGTGGCGTGTACCAATGAGACTTTTCAGATCTCAAGTACATTATACGGACGCTCTAACTATGAAGGACAACATCGTGAGGAAATCCGCACACGGTTGGCCCCAGACGTATTGACCAGTCATTCACCTGGACTAGGCTGACTGTGTTGTGAGAGAGTATTTCGGGAGTGGTTACTTCGCTCGGAGAATACTGCAGGGCAATCGCGATATTGTTGATCGTTTGAGTTCAGGTTCAACTCTGCTTTGGTTATGATTCAGTTTCGGTTCGATTCCGGTGCGGCTGAACAAATTTCAGTATCGTTTTACTTTTATTTGATTATACAAGAAATAATTTTTATCTCATATTCTCAACAATAACCACATCAAAACAAGAAACGTTTTAGAAACGCGTGAGATAAAGTAGCATCGTATAAAATTTTTGTTTTGACAGCGTTTGCGCTCGGGCTTCAAAAAGTCGAATCATTCAAAAAGTCGAGAAACGTTCACGGTTCGCTTACGATTCAACTGAAAAAAACTTAGCGCGATTGCCCTGCTGTATTTAAATCATCTAATAACGATTAAAAAGGCCTAAGTTTTTTAAGTTATAACAACAACGCTAAGTTTGTATTTATGTATAAAATGTTGTGTTGGTCCACGCCTATGACTGTAACACAGACACGCCCTCCGGTTTTCGACAAGCCGGTGCACCGCTAGTGAACATTATTGCCATAGTAATAAGATTGGCAAGTGGTACACCGGCTTGTCGCCGACCGTAAATTACTTTTACGGACTAGACAATATAATATCTTCGTAATACCTACGTGGTAAAAACTAAATCATTATGATATTAAGATAACGGAGAGTGCCAAGATTTTTGATTACTCTTTTCTTAGCATTATGTGAATAATTAACGTACACTTGTATACTAAAACTAAAACTGACAGCTTAAACAGAATTTGTAAAACAAAACGTAAAACGAAACGAATTCGTGAGAATGGCTTAGATTAAGGAGATCAACGACTCAGAGTAGGTCGAATTTGAAACAAAGCTAATCTTCTAATAAAAATCTTATATCAAAACAAAAAGCATCGGGTCAGCTCACACCAGAACGAGACGTAACACGACGCGGTGCTGCATTTTTAATATAGCCATTTAAAATTGAACTTTATTCACTACACAAGATGGACGTTTAATTGCAAGAGTTCGAATTTCGAGCTGTCTCCGCGGTGTATATCGCGGCGCCGCTCTTGCAATGAACCGTGTATCTTCTGATGTAGTGATTAAAGTTAAATTTTGAATGGCTTCTTTAAAAATGCAGCGACACTTCGCGTATTGTCTCGTTTGGGTGTGAGCTGATGCTTACGCACGACTCTTTCTGATAACAGTAAAAAAATGTTAGAGACTTACAGAGTAGAGCTTAAAACACGAAATATTAATTTAAATGTTAATTTGGGAAAATAAATTGTCTGAAACTAGAAACCTTATTCATTTAAATGCCTTTTAATTATATTTTTTGCTGAATTAATAATCAAAATTTTGATCGAGTTTTAAACCAAAACTTATGGCTAAGTAGACAGCACAGTCCACGCAGTGTGGCACACGGACATGGAAATGGCCTTTTTTGTGAAATTAAAGGAAGCTATGTAAATTAACACTGTATACTATCACAACTAGATGTTGCCGTTGAGTTACAAAAGGAAATCAAGCTGTCACCGTACATTTTGCCGCGATTTAAAGTAGCCTATGTCCCTCCCCGTGGTCTACTCTATCTGTGCCCAATGTCGTCAAAATCTGTCCAATCGTTTGAAGTTTTCGGAATCTTTCCTCTTTATTATATTAGTATAGATATTATATATAATATCTATACTAATACATGGATATATAATAATAATGTTATACAAATATAAGATTATTATTATATGCCCCATGTATTTGAAAAAAAAAACTGCTTATTATTGTATATGATCCAAAGATTTAGGAACTGTTTCGCAATCTTAAATTAAATGTCGAATATCTTATTCGGAAGTTATGTCGCTGCTTACTTTATACAGGGTGACCTGAAATTCGATACATTCCTTAGAAAGACAGAAAGTAGACCTCATTTACAAGAATATTTTTCATGTCATCCCCTATCCGAAAGTTGATATTTACAAAGTTATTGAAATTTCATTTCAAATTTATTTTCGACATTTTGACTTTGACATGACGTATTTTTAAAAATGTTTGTCTTTTTAGTGATTTTTTTATGTATTTTAACCGTCAATGAGTCAAATATTATTTTTAAGGAATAAATAGGGACAAACTAAGCGAGAATTTTTCATTATGAGACATGAAACAGAATTTTCTTTTAAGAAAAATGCACATTTTTCTTAAAAACCAGTGATTTTCTTAAAAAAATGATATCATAAAAATGCTATCTGATCTTATCAGTAGATTGTGAAACAGGCCTTAAGAGTGCGCTAGTCAACCGCTCGAACTCAGTGCGGGGTGCGGGGAAGCTTGCTATTTCACCTAACATCGGGGAAAAAAGCATATACTCATAAAATGGTAAACTTATAAGAGAAACAATAATGCACACATTTATACTGCTCTGTAAAGTATTTTGAGAAAAGGCGTCCTTAAATTACGCGAATCGACACTCAGCTGTTGGTGTTTTATGAAAAGACTACATAATACTTTTGTCTGAAGTAAAGACGAACAATCAAAATGTATCTGTGTGTGCTTGCTTTTTTATTTTCATTCTTGGTTTTTTTTATTTACGGTCAAAGATGCGCTAAACATCCCCGATGTTTACGAGGCAATTATCTTCTAAGCTAATTTAAATTTTAGAAATATAAGCACATACCGACCTAGATATGTGTAATAAACATCGACATTACGCTAAAACTTGTGTGTACAATGTTTGTCTTTAGAGAAAATCACCAACGGCGTTTGTATGGAGAAAAAAAAAACCGACTAGTGGAGCCTTAAACGTTTTGTCAGACAAACGTCTCAAGTGCCTTAGCTTAATTATGTTACCATAACAAACAATAGTGTGAATTAATTTCGTCATTGTAAATTTACGTATATTTTGTGTTATTAATTTTGTTTAATTGCGATAATACAAAAAAACAAGTTCCGCGTCTCGTCATTACAAAAGCTCGGCGCAGACGGGCCACAAGCGACCGTGACTGATCGCCGTCGCTATTTAAAATATTTCGAGTTGCCGCGACCGGCTACACATGTTGATTGTATAGAAATATGTGTCAAAAGCGTGTCGACAGATTGTCGAGTCGCGGTCGCACGCCGCCGGTTTGGGTCGAGCCTGTGTGAGCGACGATATTGTTGGTAATTTCGTTTATTCTGGTATCAAAGTATAATTTTACTATCAAAGAGAGAAGGATTAGCTTGCCCTTTTTAGTTGATACCTGTCTGTTTGTCCGTCCGTCCGTCTGTCTGTCACCAGACTGTGTCTCGTGAACCGTGATAGCTAGAGGGTTGCAAATTTTTACAGAAGGTGTATTTCTGTTGTACGGAACCCTTCGTGCGCGAGTCCGATTTGCATTTGGCCGGCTTTAATGTATACACTATACATTTACAACTATTTAGTTACTAGTAAGTAAATATACAATTATAAAATATTGTAATTATTGTTAAATAGGAACACGTAGGAACCTAATGAAATTCACATTTAAGAAATCGGATAAATACATAAAATGCTAAAAGCAAAACCTACTTCTATGTGCTCAATGCACATCTCTAAAAATACTCGATGATTATGAAAACTTGAATATTAACGTTGTGCATTTTTGATATTTTGGAATGGTTAGAGAATAATTTTATTGCGAATTGCTTTCATTATCAGTATAAAAGTACTATTATTTATGTGGTGGAATACAATATTCATTTATTGCGCTATCGTACACAAACATGACAATTTATATTACATTAAAAATTTAACACTTCAGAACTATTACAATTATTTTACATAATAATAATAAATAATAAAATAAACAAAATAAATTAATAATATTAATCTCATCCAGGGATGCGCTCGGCACGCTGTAACATTAACACACACGAACATTCGCGCAAGCTCCCTGCGCCGCCTGTCCTCTCTCCATCCGTCTTATGAATTTTCTATCAGGTCACGTGTCCTGACGCGAGTTTAGAAATTTTTACCCATTCCAAAAAAAGTACACAGCGCCGCTAAAGAAGTTTTCACTTCAAAAAAATCTCGTCAAAACATACTACTGCTTATTAAGGGGTTCAAAGTTGGGACAGTCAAAACTGAAACTGTCACACGGACAGTCTTCGTTTTACAACATACACCCTCCACTCTCTACGATAAGGGTACAGTCTTATATGAAGCGTGTCACGCGCGTTTTCTAATTTATTTCAATATAATTTCAAAAATACGATAGTGAAACATTATAATAATAATAAGTGTTTAAATCAAAAGCTTTTTTTTATTAAATACTAGATGTTGCCCGTGACTTCGTGCGCGGTAGAGAAAATCTCTCGCGAGAACCGTACATTCTGCCACGATAAAAAGTAGCATATGTCCTGACCCGTGGTCTAATCTATATCTGTACTAAATTTCATCAAAATCAGTCCAGTAGTTTCGGCTCCTATTGAATGCAAACAAACAAACAAACCTTTTCTCTCCATAATATTAGTATGAATGAAGACAGTAATTTAGAAAAGTCTGAGTAGTTAATATTTATAACCTACTTATATAAACATTTTAATGTTGTACTATCAGGGTATCTAATTCATAAGCAAGTAGCGTTCTCATCATTTGTATTTTGTATTATTAAGGCGACAGGAAGTGACAACACAATAATTGTCAATAACATGTCAGTTTGATATCACAATTTAATTAACAACAAATGTCTATTGTATATTTATAGTGCTATGTCTGAAATAAACGTAATTTATTTTATTTATTTACAGTATAACATGTTCAGCTGAGAAACAGAACGAGACTTTATAGGGTCTTAAATCTTTGGCGCAAATTTCGGAAAAAACGGCCTATTTTTATTTCGAACGCGTGGTTTGTACGTGGCCTTATATGATGGTCGTAAATGAAACTTTCATTTCAAAATCATATTTTTGTTTGCAGTATAAACGTGAAATGTGAATTGAATGGACTTAGCGGTGAATGTTTGAAACGATTTAAAGAACTTTGTGAGATTAAAATTATTCGACTGCAAAACTGAAATGTACTTCATTTGATGTTTAATGTAAAGAAATATGAATATCTCACCAATCTGGAAATAATATCAAAAGGTTTTTTAGGGTCCGTACCCAAAAGGGTAAAAAAATTGCTCATTTATGTTTACATCATAATGGCTAATAGGCATGTTGCCTAAAATTTTGTTTTCGTCTATTCGATGTTAGACAACATTTTATAAACATAAAAACAAAAACGTATATAATCCAGAACCCATTTTCGTATATCTTCAAAATAACGAAGATACAAACAATTTAAATTTACAATAAGAAAGAGAGCGATATATCATCGGCCTGTGACGTCAAGAGTTGCTCCCGCCATACATTTTTTTAATGTCATAAAATAATGTATGGCGGTAGCAGCTTGTGACGTAACAAACCGTTTTGCGAGAAAGAGATGGGCAATATTTTTTTATTTGCTTATAATTTTTATCGCGTCAACCTAAATACATAGACGTATATGTTATAGACGAGGCATGTTGAGGTGATAACTGTCCCCAGTTAAATGGCCCTAGTTTTAGCGATTTGGGGCCATTTTGACATTTGAGGTATTGTGAAACCAAGATGGCGTACATTTTTCTTGTATAAAGATTTGTTCTGTCAAATGTACGTCATAGCCAGTCTTTAGTTTTGAAATCTTTGCCTAAGTACCTATATTTCTACTTATATGTCTATTCAACTATTTTAAAATTTAATTTATAAATTGTGATATTCCACTAGGCAACATACCTATCATAACATATTTTATTTTAAATAACAAAATTGTATAAATAAAACTCATTTTAAAATAAAGAGAATCAAAATATCTCCAACCATTATTACCGTTAGTGCCTTTGTAAAGCAATATACACATGCCTCCGCTGGATATTTGAGGCTAATTACAACATTTTATTAAGTAACGAGAACACTTACGTCAACGAAACCTTTGTCTTCGTATTTCTTAACCTGAACCGAAGAGTCTTCATTAAATTGCCCAACATTCTCGGTTACGTCAATATTATTGGCATTGTAACGCTCCGTCGAATTCGATACCACGATTTCATTAGTCGTATCTTTGTATAAGTCTATGTAGTCGATTATGGGGTAATCAGTGCTGTTATCTTCGTTGAAATCGTAATACTCTTGGAAATCAGCATCGGAGATTTCGTTCTCGTGCTGATCTTTCTCTGCCTTGTAATGTTCGATCTTTATTCGTGGGAACTCTGATGTATTAAAATTAACAGGTGCCAGTATGTCACTAAATTGAACACTAGAGGTTGAAACGTGAAGTTTTTTGGTATGATCGTCTCATATATTATTGAGCTTTCATTGTTAGTAGAAAACTCTCCTACGTTGAATACCTCCGGTGATATCAAGGTTTGATTCTCATCGAATATAATGTAGAAATCGATATCTTCACCGATATTTATCGCTCTAACGAAGACTGATGTGTCATTATCGACATTTTGAAAACGTTGCGAGTGACAATCGAATCGTTACTGTCCCATTCGCTTTGCAAAAAGCTGGACACATTAGTGAGAATATTGTTAATATCACCCTCACCGTGTTCAGTGTTATTCGACGAATCACTTTTTATATTTTGAAAATAATTGACGCCGTCGAAAAGTTGCTTATGAATGATCCGACACATGTGGAGTAGCTATCGCACTCACAGCGCACAAGTACGACGTTGGCAATTATATAAAAAATAAAATAATTTTTTTCCACACCATTTTTAGCGAGCGAATACGTTAGCACTTAATGCATGATAGTACACAAATGCAAGACTCGGAGTTTTTTACTTGTAAGTTTTGTTTTGTCGTAATGAACTTAAACCACAGTCATCAAAGCTCAGATTTATGTGCTCATTATAACTTTGGTGTTACGCAATGGCCTTACCTTGAGAATTTCGTGGCAAAAATGACTTTGATGGATTAATGTAGACAAGAATGGGATGATACGCAATTCGAGATGTTAGCTGTCGCGTCAGTAACAAGGATCAATAACAAATGCGTTTTAATATCAATTAATTACAACAGTCTACATTAAAATTGCCTTTTACAGGGAAGTGTGATATAATCTAAATATACTTAAAACTGAAGTTAAGTATGTCCCAGTTACGGCTTATGAAGATTATAAGGGTGGTTTATGTGCATATTTTTATTTTAAAACAATCTATTTTTTGCTGTCAAGTAAAGAGCTTACTTGACAACAAAAAATGTATATTACCGTATTCAATGACCCCAAAATCCAAATTAGTATAAAAAATTTTTTTTAGTCAAATGCACACAAATATCTTTATTTTGTAGAACAGTGTTATTAAAAGTTTTAAAATTACAAAATCATTTTTTTCTGTTAGGAATGTGATTTAATATTTAACCGACTTCCAAAAAAAGGAGGCGTTATACATTATATTTATATTTTATTATATATTTTATTTTATTATATTTTATATACATTATATTTTATATTATACATTATATATATTATTATACATTCAAAAAATAAAAAATAATATACAGCCGAACGGCTGTATGTTATTTTTTATTTTTTTTGACCGATCGAACATACGTACGAACAACGTACAGAATTATGAAGATTGAGTAGAGAAATAGTTACAATTTCAGCCAACATTTAAAAGGGGAATTATTTAGAAAATAAGTTTTATTTCATACTTTTTTGTGCATTTTTACTTTGGAAGTCGGTTTAATTTTTTGTTTAAAAATAATAATAGTGTCTTCAGCTTTCAACTAAAAAATATTATATCTACGTAAACGTAGTTTTATTTTTATAAAATTTTTATTAATTTTTATTATGTCTATAGACACTTCACACTACGTCAATCAGGCCCCGTGCTAAATACTCGAAGAACTTGTGTTACGGGGACCAGACAACGGGAAGTATTTTTAATACTTTTTATATTAAACATATATTTAAGATTTTTATTATATTATACACACATAATATATAAAACACGGCCATGATCCAGTAACACAGAAAAACATTTCGTTCATTCGGCGGATTCAGACCCGCGACCCCCGGCTTGAGCTGGCAGCGGATTCAGACACGCTCAACCACTGAGCCACAGGAGTCGTTAATTTAAAGTTACATTTAACCTAGAATATTTCGAGGTAAATGTTACTTTAAGGAAGTAATAATAATGTTAAGAAAAACTTACCAGTTTGTTATAATGACGGTGGTTTTGAAATATCTCTACATCAATATGATTAGATGTAGTCAATTTACTTTCGTCTATCAAATCTTTTATTACTTTGATCGTGTCTTCCGGATTTATCGTTTTGTAATAGTCTGGAAGATCTTCTTCATTGTAATCATCATGGTTTCTTTTTTCTCTACTAGTCTCTACGTCATTTAGAGAAAAGTAATCAATGTAAAAATCATCACTAGTAGCTGTGCTATCAGTAGTGTCGTACACTGCAGTTGTTGCGTTCACGAAAATAATCTCATCGACGATTGTTATATTCATTTCGGATATTGTAGGAATCCGTTTAATTTTTACATCTGCGTTTATGTAATTGTGTAAGTCCGGCCAATACCTCGAACTATACAATATTGTTGATAAAATAAATAGCATCACTATCATTATTAGCAAATTAACAATTTCATTATCATTTTAGTTAATGGTAAGTTTTTCATTATTTTTACTTTGTTATACGAACACCAGATGACCTATAGGTCATCATACGTCAAGTACGCATCATATATGATGCGTACTTCGACTTGCAATATGCTTTTGTCCCAGGAACATAATATGAACAATAGGTAATGATAAACGTCTTAAATAGAAGTCTATACGCATACGTTTTGTGAATCACCTATTAATGTAAAGGATGAATAGATACTGCTTAATAAAAAACCAAGGTAGGTACGATATTTTAACAACATATAGAAATATTTGCGCACAATTTGACACAGGAAAACTTGATTAAAAGTACGAACATCTAGTAACACAACATTAGAGTAGGAATCAACTAAGAGTGACCTCACCTCAAAAAATAATTTACCTCACCTCACCTCACCTCACTTCAAACACCTCAACAGAATAGGAGATGGTGACACAACAACTTACAGATTCTGCGGGGAGAAAGACGAGACACCCCTCCACCTTCTCCTCGACTGTCCAGCACTTCAACAGAACAGAAACAGGTACCTTGGACAGCACGAATACTCCACCACAGAGGAAAATCGTAGCACCAACCCCAACCACATCGTTCTGTTTATGAGCAGCATAGGCCTGGGGCAGGTACTATAACGCGAAGGAGTCACAATAGATCCACTAGGGTCGCAGTGACGTCAGGGCTCGATTTTGACCTGCCTTCGAAAGTAATAAAAAAAATATACAAAACTATGGAGCCAAGACAATTTTGTATTTTATTTTACCCAGGAACACAGAAAATTTTTTTGTTCCCTCGGCGGGATTCCGAACCCGCGACCCGGCTTGAGCACAAACGCGCTGAACCACTGAGCCACAGAGGTCGTCAACTTATTGTATGATTGGTCTATGTCAGTGGTTCCTCACCTTTTCAGAACTGTTAGAGAAATTGATTTTACCCCAGTTAACCCCCAACCCCAAAAATTATTTCAAGCAAACAATACAAGCACCTACAAGTATCTACAAATATCTTTATTTATAAAAAATCACATTTACAATACCATTTTGTTACTAACGTTTAGATTTTAGTGTGAAGGTTAAGATTGTTTTAAATTTAATATAAGGTTTTTTTAAGTTTTTTTAGTTTTTTCAGGTTTTTAACATAAGGTTTAGTTACACTCAACGAGCGTCTCGTGTCATGGCTCCACATTCAGACGGTTTCTGGCCTTTACTTATAATGTAATTAGAGTTGAGAGGCCGCTCTCACATCTATAAGTTGTACAAAACGGTACCAACATTTTCAGAGCTCTTTCAGCAATTTTAGGGTGTTCTGAAGTTGCTTTTCCCCAAAATGTACAGTGTTCATAATTCTCACCGATTTATGAACGCGAGAGAGCGCCATGCTGCGTACCTACTGTTATTTTATATTAAACATAAAATATATTTTTTTCTGTCTATTAATCTTTTTAGGTACCACCTGTGTTACCCCCCCCATATAATAGATGTTTTACCCCCGTTTAATTACCCCCAGTTTCGGAACCAATGGAAAAATGTTATTATCCATACAACTATTAGTACTAATATCGAGCAATAGTATATAATCAATTTTTTGTATGGGTCGTTAAATATATATTTAATTTTATATTTGCTAAGATACTTTTTAAGGACTTGGCTAAAAGACTGGTCGACAAAACGAACGACTTATTATAATTGAAGTTCTGACTATGGAGAAGCCAAAAGGGAGGGTAATGATTTTGGCAGTGTATGTATGTATGTTGGTTCCATCGTAACGCGTAAAATATTGAACCGATTTTAATAAAAGAGGTGTCAGTAGGTTCGTACTAATGGCCCGGGTAACATAGGCTACATAATTTGCGTAGTCGGGAAATAGATTTTAATTTAAGGTAAGAATATTTTATTATAAATCCGGTGACGTTCTCACGCCGTTAAACAAGTTTAATTTCAAAATCTAATTCTGTGTATTCGAAGCAACGATGCTCATGGCACAGACACGGATATATTTACAGATTACAGACACGTCAAACTTATAACCTTATAGAACAGTATTTTTTAAATATTATATATAATATTTAAAAAATACTGTTCTATAACTTTGTGTTAAAATATTTTAGTGTGAATTAACTTAAGGGTGAATTCACTCCGAAAATCCGAAAAATGCATCGCCGCTTATCGTCGCGGTATGAACTGACCCTTAGGACACTCTAATATGCCATAGACTCTTGTTAGTTCAATAGCTTTTGTTCATCAGAATTACAATTGCCAAATCAATTGCATATTACCCAATTAGGGGAATATGAAGCACTCAATAATTAATTTTTGAATTTTCCGTCACTAACAGGAAAGGGGAATGCCAGTTTTAGGCCCAGAAGTGCACACATAATTGGCTATATTCAAAAATTGTATTAATTTTTATGGTAGTCCTTCCTTGTATTCATTAATCTGTACAACTCGGCAACTTTATACAAAAAATATTAAACAAGTAAACGAACAGGAACCTAGACAAGTACTTTCTATGACTTTCTCACATAAAAATGTTGCCCTTACTAAAAATATTATTTTGTCAGTTAATCGAAATAATACAATTTATAATATAATAATATAATGATATAATATTTATACCTAATGTTAGTTTTTGCAATGATTTCGATTATATAAAATGACATTGCACATATGTCATATAAGTTGTGATAATAACATAAAAAAATAATTCATAACTTAAAAATGCCAAGTTTTTTATAAACCACTTCTTTTAGTAATTAGTTGCTGCCATCGCCTACTATAATTATCAGTACATAGCACAGCTGTGCACTGTGGGCCGAAATTATTATGGAGACTTGGCATGCCCCTTTCGAGTCGTCAGTCGAGAGTCGATTCTATTGTTCTAGGCTAGGGCTGCTTGCAAGTCATTTGATTTGAAATTTAAATGCTTCATATCGCGATGATATTTGATGAACCCGGACACATAATGCCCATATTTTGTATGCTGTTACAGTTACTTGCAAGTACGAACAAAACTAAAAGTATTATCAAAACCGCAATATCAAAACCTCCTCTGATATATCTGTTTCCAATTTATTATTCTCGATTCATTAGAGATTGGCTAATTGGGAATGTGGTAATGAACAGAAAAGGCTTAACTCGTATAATCCAATTTCTACAATTTCGCTTTATATTTTCAAGTAAGATATTATGACCAATATATTGTTAACCGGTTACGTCCGGTATGTCGGAAACCGCGATGGATTTCGCGCAGTTTAATAAATAATAAGAAACATAATTACAAAAATTACGTAAACGTAAGAGAGTCGAAATTATTAATATACTTATAATCGTTGCCGAGATACCAATTATATGTTATATACAAGATTGTCTCGTTTAAAGTATAAGATTTTCGAAGATATTACAGATTTAAAATGTATTGACATAGCGGCTGCGTCGAAGACCGCGCTTCATCCTATAGCACTGATTAGCAGCGATCGCACGCGTATATCAGAGCTCTCTAGCGAGGAAAATAACAATCCTACTACTATTATAAATGTGAAGGTTTGTGAGGATGGATGGATGGATGGATGTTTGTTAGTCTTTCACGCAAAAACTACTGAGCGGATTTCAATGAAACTTGGTGTGGTAGTAGTTTAGGCTCTGGATTAAAATATAGGCTATGTTTTATCCCGACAAAGAACTCAAGCGCTTTATATTCAAGCACAAAATATACATATCAAGCGGTCTCGCTCGTCGCGTCGAGGTGATAATTAATAGGGTCCCGTTTTTACTCACTGGTTACGAAACCCTAAAAACATTTTAAATATTGCATACAGAAGCATGTTGCAGTGAGTAGAGTTATTTGCTGAAGAAGTATTTTCTCCAAGAACACATTCCACGCGAGCGAAGCCGCGGGCAAAAGCTAGTCATAAATAAACGGAATAAAAAAAACCAAAGTACCATAATTTTAGTTGCTTCACTTGCTTTATAAACAGCAAGATAGTTGACGATGGTCACTGTATTATATAGTTGCTCCTCGAGTCTGGAAAATTCCATTCCTCTTATCTCGTTACTCTCCAGTGGAGGGTTCGTTAGCCATCGCAGACGGCTCTCCACAGCCTTCAACACTTGTAACAGTAACAAGCATTTCTTTATGAAACTTTAAACCCGTTGTCTGTTGTCACATTAGTGATATTGCTTACACTGTTGGTAAATATACATAATATAGTGAGCATGAATTCTATTTTTAAAATGAATTTCATGAACATTAAATGAATATTCCCAGAAATCTTATATTTTTTTCATCATATTTTTATCAATAGAGAAAATAATAATAGGTATTTACCTATGAAATTGCCGTTCTGCAGTACTGGCCATTTCAAATCAAAATAATTTTTGTTTGGCTAAGAATTTTAATTTCAAATTAATTTTATTTTAAAAACATGGAATTCTTTTTCAAAAAGTAGTCATTTGTTTATTGATTAGTGTTACATTTTCATCGCATTTCAATCTTTTTCGTCATCATGGATACGTTAAAAATTCGAGTAATTATGGAATATGAGTACCGTCGTGGCAGCAACGCGGCACAAGCGGCACGCAACATCAACGATGTTTACGGAGCTAACACTACAAACCAACACACCACCTGTTATTGGTTTGCTCGCTTCCGTTCTGGAAATTTCGACCTGAAAAATGAACCTCGCGGTCGTCCGAAGACTTTGGTCGACAATGACGAATTAAAGGCGATTGTGGAAGCTGATGATACACAATCTACGGCTGAATTAGCAGCAGCTTTCGACGTTAGCGTCAAAACAATATTGGTCCATTTGGCAAGGTAAAAAAGATTGACAAATGGGTGGGTGCCCCACGAACTCAATAATCGCCAGCGCGAAGTACGCGTCGAGACGTGCCTTGCACTGCTCAACAGACACACAAATGAAGGAATTTTGAACCGCATTGTTACCTGCGATGAAAAATGGATTCTGTTTGATAACCGCAAGCGCTCAGCAAGTTGGTTGGATCCTGGTTCAGCACCTAAACAATGCCCTAAACGAAAACTTACCCCTAGATAAGTGATGGTCACTGTTTGGTGGTCTAGCGCCGGTGTGATTCATCACAGCTTCTTACCAAACGGGGTGAGCATTACTGCAGATGTGTACTGTGAAGAACTGAACACAATGATGGAGAAGCTGGCACATCTCCAACCAGCATTGGTCAATCGCTCGACTCCGCTGCTCCTGCACGACAACACGCGACCACATACTGCACAGCAGACGGTCTCCAAGTTGCAAGCTTCTTTCAAGCTTCCAACCCCAGTTAGGGTTGGAAGCTCTCCGTCATCCGCCCTACTCACCAGACCTTGCGCCTACAGACTACTACTTTTTCCAGAATTTGGATAACTTCTTGGCGGGAAAAAAATTCAATACCCAAGAGGCAGTACAAAATGCCTTTGAAGAATTTGTTGCCTCCCGTCCAGCTGATTTCTTTAAGAAGGGCATCAATAAACTGCCACTGCGTTGGCAAAGATGCATTGATTGCATGGGTGATTACTTCGATTAATACAAATAAAAAATATATGAAAAAAAAATCGTTTAAATTTTTTCATACAAAACGGCAATTTCATAGGTAAATACCTAATATTTACAATAGCTACATGTCGCACAAATTCTGAATAGGTAAGCCCAGTCATTTGGTAGAGAAAAGGGTAACCCCCTGGAAAATTTTCTGGCAGTTATTATTCTGATTTTAATTTTGCCAAATCTTATCTGTACCGCTAGCACCGCCATTAAAAAAATATCTAATTACAACTTCTACCTAATCTTCTTCTTCTTTTCTGATTTATAAAAATGGATGACAATTGCAATGTCTCGCTAAAAATCGAGAACGGCGAGACCGATTTGGCTAATTTTGGTCTTGAAATGATTGTTTGAGTCCAAGAAAGGTTTCAACGGTGAGAAATATTGGTAAAATTGCGGAGAAAATATGTACTGTAGATGTAGGTGTAGGTTGCAGGTGTAGATGTAGCATTTATTTATTCCAGTTCATAGTTGAGACAGAACAACGTGTGTCGGTACAGGTCGAAGGTAGGAATATAATCCTATGGCTAAATTCGACTTCTGCAGTTAGATTAAGTCTGCCTTTTTTTGCATACAATTTAGTAGTAGTCTGTTGCTAATCTAACTGAACACTTACATTTTTCGTAAAACAGTAGACACAATGGGCTTGTCGCAAAAACTCCGCTCATCGGCTTATCTTACCTTAGCTCGGCTTTTTGCCTTATACAACTAAAATATAACGCAATAAAGAGCCCCATTTAGCAATTAAAAACTTTGCGATGAAGCTATTTGTAAAAGTTGAATAAAACTCGCGATAAACAACAAGTTTTAGACAGAAATTCGTTCTCAACGCTGAAACAAATTATTATAAACAAGAGAAATTTAATTTTTGCCGTAACGTAGTTTAATTGCTTGGAAATTATTATAAGGTAATCAAAGTTTGTCAATCTGTGAGACGGTTTGATAAATTTAATGGCGACCGTGAGGTGGAGGAATCCGAACGGGAATGTGCAATTACTTGTAATTGTGATTGTAGGGAGACGAGGAGTTTTAATACAATACACAGTTCTCGGGAGGCGAAAACTGTCCCCACTTTTGGAGTTTTTGGGGATATTTTGACATTTGAAGATTGACATTTGACATTTGAAGAAATCAAGATGGCTGACATTTGAGGTATGGTGAAAACCAAGATGGCGTCACTTTTTCTTGGATGAAGATTTGTTCTGTCAAATGTACGTCATAGCCTATCTTTAGTTTGTAATCTTTGCTACATAACAATTAACAAATAACTTTATGTTTATTATGTTAACAATAATAGTAATAGCTCCCCACACTGATTTCAGTGACGGTGGCCGGTTTAATTGAAACCAGGCCAGCAGGAGTTATTTTATAGTGCCCAAGTGTGTGCGCAGTACACAAGAGCACTCTCTCTTCCTTTACTCTCGTAACCCAGTGGGATGAATAACCGACACGATTGGTGAGATATCAGGCGCAGGTCCGACTTTTTACATGCCCATCCGACGCATGGATCATCTTTCTTGTCAGACAATCAGGTGATCAGCCTGCATTGTCCTAACCAAACTTGGAAACATGATTTTTTGTTGTTCCAATGCGGGAATCGAACCCACGACCTCCGAGTCGAGAGCCAAGCTCTAAACCACTAGACCACGGAGGTTGTTAACAATAGGGTTAGTTGACTACATGTGAAATATTTAGGGCCTGTTTCACAATCTACTCATAACTGTCAGATAACATAACCCTCTTACCCACGAGAGTTTTTCTGAGTAGAACTCTACGCTAATGCAATAGAGCTGAAAATCGAAGTTTCGAGTATCAAATGTCAGATTTGATAACTCTACTCGATTTTCAGCTCTATTGTTTTGGCGCACAGTTGTATTACAGTGCAGTTTTCTCTGTTGTGACCACTAAAAACGCTCGTCGTATATAAGGAATAGCCTTATTGGCAAGTTTTGTCTCTGTCGCTCAGTATAAAGTAAACAGCGACAAAATTCCGGATAAGTTATTTGACACTTTCTAGGCGATTGTGAAACTGGTCGGATTTCGGAAATATTGAAGTAAGTAACTAATATTGTTGCTTGATAAATGTAAAAAAATATAAAATTATATGTGTTATTTTGCAATTAGCATTTCAAAGTTACGAAAGAGTTGCAATATTTTTTTTCATAATTAGTGTAAAAAACCTACATAATTAATTTACTTAAATGAAATACAAAGACATTAATAGTAGTAATTATAAACTTAAACACAATAATTTTGGAGATACATACAACTGCAGGAACGAGTGAAGTCAGACTTTTATATGGAGTGTTTTCACGAGACTAGCGAAAAACTGTATTACAAATCGCCTTTGAAACTATTGATTTTTAATATACTTACTTCTGAAAAGTTACTCATAGACATTTACGTAATTCAGTAACGAGCCTATTACTTCTTATTTCTAAATTGAAATAAGATTGAAATACATATAAAATAATATAAATAAATAATCAAAATTTCAAAACTTTAACTACACTACGTAAATTATAATTAGTCGGGTAAAAAGTAGAAATAGACAGTATATAAAAATACACAAAAAAATATGAAATAAATCTTATATTCTAAGTAATTCCCCTTTTCAATGTGGCTATAATTGTAACTCTATACAATCTTCATTATTTTGAAGTCAGTATCAGCCCAAACAATATCCTGATAAATCATTATTTCATAGAGCTCACGTTTAAGTTGGCTGATACCGACTTCGAAATTATGAAGATTGTGTATAGAAATAGTTAAAATTTTAGCCACATTTAAAAGGGGATATATATATATATATATATATATATATATATACTAGCTGTTGCTCGCGGCTCCGCCCGCGTAAGTATAGTATCCCTCGGGAACACTACTTTTTCGGGATTAAAAAGTAGCCTATGTTTTAATCCAGAGTCTAAACTACTACCATACCGAATTTCATCGAAATCCGTTCAGTAGTTTTTGCGTGAAAGCGTAACAACATCCACGCTTTCATATTTATAATATTAGTAAGGATATGTAAATAATAAACTAATTTTTTATTTAAAGTAGTGTTACGTGCTAGATATTTAAATATTTTCAGAAGAAATTATTTTGAAGTCTTATTGAGATTGTCAAATTTTATTGAAATGGAAAAATGTTAAAAGCAAAGAATATAAAGATGTACAAAAGATTTTAATTTAATACCATACTGGAGGAATAACAATAAACATAATTGTCGTTTCTCGTATTTACAGGTATGATAATATGTTATTTAATATAGTTTTTAGTTTGTTTAAAAGTAATATTTTTGATATCGACTTATAATAAACTCGTATTTACAGAGAAACAAAATAGTTCTTCCAAGATATTATCTTATAAAACGACAAACTTGTTTTTGTGAAATGGATAAATTACAATTTAAATTTACGTTGCTACCCGGAAACGACGGAAAGTCAAATATACTCTCTATAACGTCGATAACCACGCAATGCAATAGAGAGTATTCTTTACCTGAGGAATTACAAGCGGTAAGCCACCACACTGAAATTATAAAAAACTAATACCTATAACAAAGTCAGAAATAGCCTAAAAAAAGATACCAAACCAGAAGAGTTTGGATAAATATGACAGAGGACCTAACGAAAATTTATGTAGATGAAGATGGTAATTTGCAATTTGGAGAGCAATATCTGGAAGAATTAATTGATGAACAGGTAGCAAAAAGGCGAAAAAAATAGTTTTCAAGATTTATTTCAAAATATAGTAGTAAACGCCCAATAAACTAGACATAGCAACCTTAAGTAAATTGCAGAAAAAAATATTATTGAAAAGTTTACAACCAAAAATTCGAATGCAAACTTATGGATTGACACATTTGAAAGAGAATGTGAGCGTTTTGATGTGACATCTGGTAAAAAGAAAATAGAGATTATTAGATTATTTATGGATAAGAGTTGCATCGATTGGTATAACTCAATGATTATGAAGCTAACATTAATAATGAGAACATCAATTGACGCAGGCACCTTAATAGACCTGATAGCAGTAGGCTTACCAGAAAATATATTGCATTATATTGATAGAGAGATCTTAACAGATACAATTCATTTGTTTAATGAGGTAAAAAGGTATGAACATATGGTACAAAAAAGAATATTCACTGCAAAGAGAACCTATAGATCTACCTACCGAGCCGAAGCTACAAGAAATGCATGTAAAATTTGCGAAAACTTAAATAAGGGGTTACGATATCACCCTGAAGCTTTATGCTGAACAAAAGATGATGATAATTTCAAAAGAAATTTGATTAGACATGTAAACAATTCTGTAATTGAGGCAGAGTTAAATGAAACTGAGCAAAAAACTAATAGTGACACCATTAATAACTGTCAAACTAAAGGTAAATCAAAAACTACAAATAAATGGAGTTTATGATTCAGGTTCTAACGTATCCTTGATAAATTCAAAATTACTTAAATTAAAAAATAAAAGAAGTAATATAAATGAGGCAAGTCTATTAACGATTAATGGTGTCCAAAAGACGACTGGCTTGACAAAGTTAAGGATTAAGATTTTTGAAATGGAAAAAGAGGTGGATGTGTACATTATTGATGAAAAGAATTTCAAGTATGATTGGATTAGATTTGATAAAAATATTTAGATTAATTCAAACTGAATCTAACTATTATTTAGAAAAAATATTATGATGATAGTAATGAGATAATACAAAACGAAGATATAAGTATAGAAAAAGATAGAAATGATTTTAAGGATATTAAAATAAATTTCAATGAACACGTAAAAGAAGATGATATTGAAATGAAAATGATTAATTTAAAAGAAGATGAGAAATATAAAATAAATAAACTGATTGATACATATAAATCTGTTTTTGCAAAAGATAAATATGATATTGGCACTGTAAATGGATATGAAGCTAGAATAGACTTATTAGTAGATAGATACTGCAGCAAGAGGCCTTATAGATGCACCATAGAAGACAAAAAGGAGATAGAACAGCAGATTGCAAAATTGCTAGATAATAAGCTAATCGAAGAATCTTATGGTCCATTTGCAGCACCGGTAACATTAGCATTTATAAAAGAAGATAATAAAAAAACAAGATTATGTATAGACTTTAGAGACCTGAATAAAATTGTAGTACCACAAGCTCAACCTTTCCCGTTAATTGAAGATTTAGTGATAAAAACTAGGAACTGCAAGTATTTTACAACTCTAGATGTAAATTCAGCTTTTTGGTCTATACCGTTACGAGTCGAAGATAGAAAAAAAACTGCGGTTTGTAACACAAGAAGGACATTACCAGTGGACATGCCTTCCCTTTGGCTTGAAAACGTCATCAGCAATTTTTCAAAGGGTACTGAGCAACATATTAAGAAAATATAAACTTACTGACTTTACGGTTACTTACATTGATGACATTTTAATTTTTTCAAAAGGATTTTGATGAACATATCAATCACTTAAAGCAGTTGCTGTGAGGCCATAATAAAAGAAGGATTCCGTCTAAAATTTACAAAGTGCATTTTTGCATCAGGGTTCTGTAAAATATTTAGGACACATAATTCAGAACAACTCCGTATAACCGTATAATATATAATTTCAGTGCCAAAATTATCCAATTCCTAAAAATCAGAAGAATGTTAGACGATTTTTAGGAAAGATAAATTTTTATCATGAATACATCCCAAGAAAAGCAATAATTTTAGATCCTTTACATCAGTTACTAAGAAAAAGGGCCGAAATTTTTTTGGTCTAAAAACTTACTTTTGCTCAAAACCGATATTGGAGATCTTCGATCAAATTTACCTATTAATATTTATACAGACGCATCTATAGAAGGAGTTGGCGCTGTTTTAAAACAGGTACAGCCAGATGGTAAAGAAAAACCTGTGGCTTATTTTTCGAAGAAATTAACCGAAACTCAAAAGAAAAAAGAAAGCTATTTATTTAGAACTGTTGGCAATAAAAAAAGCGGTAACGTATTGACAATATTGGTTAATAGGAAAACCATTTACAGTTTTTTCAGATCACAAACCTTTGGAAAACATGAAGTTAAAATCGACGAACGACTAGGTGAAGAACTAGGTGACCTATCTTATTATCTTTCACAATATGAATTTAAAATTATATACTGTCCTGGGAAGAATAATTTACAGGCAGGCTGTTTCAAGTAGGAACCCAGTACTGAATTCTGATGAAAACACAGATGAACAACAGCTTTCGACGTTAGCGTCAAAACAATATTGGTCCATTTGGCAAGGTAAAAAAGATTGACAAATGGGTGGGTGCCCTCACGAACTCAATAATCGCCAGCGCGAAGTACGCGTCGAGACGTGCCTTGCACTGCTCAACAGACACACCAAATGAAGGAATTTTGAACCGCATTGTTACCTGCGATGAAAAATGGATTCTGTTTGATAACCGCAAGCGCTCAGCAAGTTGGTTGGATCCTGGTTCAGCACCTAAACAATGCCCTAAACGAAAACTTACCCCTAGATAAGTGATGTCACTGTTTGGTGGTCTAGCGCCGGTGTGATTCATCACAGCTTCTTACCAAACGGGGTGAGCATTACTGCAGATGTGTACTGTGAAGAACTGAACACAATGATGGAGAAGCTGGCACATCTCCAACCAGCATTGGTCAATTCGCTCGACTCCCGCTGCTCCTGCACGACAACACGCGACCACATACTGCACAGCAGACGGTCTCCAAGTTGCAAGCTTCTTTCAAGCTTCCAACCCCAGTTTAGGGTTGGAAGCTCTCCGTCATCCGCCCTACTCACCCAGACCTTGCGCCTACAGAACTACTACTTTTTCCAGAATTTGGATAACTTCTTGGCGGGAAAAAAATTCAATACCCAAGAGGCAGTACAAAATGCCTTTGAAGAATTTGTTGCCTCCCGTCCAGCCTGATTTCTTTAAGAAGGGCATCAATAAACTGCCCACTGCGTTGGCAAAGATGCATTGATTGCATGGGTGATTACTTCGATTAATACAAATAAAAAATATATGAAAAAAAAAATCGTTTAAATTTTTTCATACAAAACGGCAATTTCATAGGTAAATACCTAATATTTACAATAGCTACATGTCGCACAAATTCTGAATAGGTAAGCCCAGTCATTTGGTAGAGAAAAGGGTAACCCCCTGGAAAATTTTCTGGGCAGTTATTATTCTGATTTTAATTTTGCCAAATCTTATCTGTACCGCTAGCACCGCCATTAAAAAAATATCTAATTACAACTTCTACCTAAT
The DNA here is from genome assembly GCA_037179445.1 of Phengaris alcon alcon. Classification (NCBI taxonomy): domain Eukaryota; kingdom Metazoa; phylum Arthropoda; class Insecta; order Lepidoptera; family Lycaenidae; genus Phengaris; species Phengaris alcon. Next base: position 104,804 of record JAYRCH010000717.1, read on the forward strand.
CTTCTTCTTCTTTTCTGATTTATAAAAATGGATGACAATTGGCAATGTCTCGCTAAAAATCGAGAACGGCGAGACCGATTTGGCTAATTTTGGTCTTGAAATGATTGTTTGAGTCCCAAGAAAGGTTTCAACGGTGAGAAATATTGGTAAAATTGCGGAGAAAATATGTACTGTAGATGTAGGTGTAGGTTGCAGGTGTAGATGTCAGCATTTATTTATTCCAGTTCATAGTTGAGACAGAACAACGTGTGTCGGTACAGGTCGAAGGTAGGAATATAATCCTATGGCTAAATTCGACTTCTGCAGTTAGATTAAGTCTGCCTTTTTTTGCATACAATTTAGTAGTAGTCTGTTGCTAATCTAACTGAACACTTACATTTTTCGTAAAACAGTAGACACAATGGGCTTGTCGCAAAAACTCCGCTCATCGGCTTATCTTACCTTAGCTCGGCTTTTTGCCTTATACAACTAAAATATAACGCAATAAAGAGCCCCCATTTAGCAATTAAAAACTTTGCGATGAAGCTATTTGTAAAAGTTGAATAAAACTCGCGATAAAACAACAAGTTTTAGACAGAAATTCGTTCTCAAACGCTGAAACAAATTATTATAAACAAGAGAAATTTAATTTTTTGCCGTAACGTAGTTTAATTGCTTGGAAATTATTATAAGGTAATCAAAGTTTGTCAATCTGTGAGACGGTTTGATAAATTTAATGGCGACCGTGAGGTGGAGGAATCCGAACGGGAAATGTGCAATTACTTGTAATTGTGATTGTAGGGAGACGAGGAGTTTTAATACAATACACAGTTCTCGGGAGGCGAAAACTGTCCCCACTTTTGGAGTTTTTGGGGATATTTTGACATTTGAAGATTGACATTTGACATTTGAAGAAATCAAGATGGCTGACATTTGAGGTATGGTGAAAACCAAGATGGCGTCACTTTTTCTTGGATGAAGATTTGTTCTGTCAAATGTACGTCATAAGCCTATCTTTAGTTTGTAATCTTTGCTACATAACAATTAACAAATAACTTTATGTTTATTATGTTAACAATAATAGTAATAGCTCCCCACACTGATTTCAGTGACGGTGGCCGGTTTAATTGAAACCCAGGCCAGCAGGAGTTATTTTATAGTGCCCAAGTGTGTGCGCAGTACACAAGAGCACTCTCTCCTTCCTTTACTCTCGTAACCCAGTGGGATGAATAACCGACACGATTGGTGAGATATCAGGCGCAGGTCCGACTTTTTACATGCCCATCCGACGCATGGATCATCTTTCTTGTCAGACAATCAGGTGATCAGCCTGCATTGTCCTAACCAAACTTGGAAACATGATTTTTTGTTGTTCCAAATGCGGGAATCGAACCCCACGACCTCCGAGTCGAGAGCCAAGCTCTAAACCACTAGACCACAGGAGGTTGTTAACAATAGGGTTAGTTGACTACATGTGAAATATTTAGGGCCTGTTTCACAATCTACTCATAACTGTCAGATAACATAACCCTCTTACCCACGAGAGTTTTTCTGAGTAGAACTCTACGCTAATGCAATAGAGAGCTGAAAATCGAAGTTTCGAGTATCAAATGTCAGATTTGATAACTCTACTCGATTTTCAGCTCTATTGTTTTGGCGCACAGTTGTATTACAGTGCAGTTTTCTCTGTTGTGACCACTAAAAACGCTCGTCGTATATAAGGAATAGCCTAATTGGCAAGTTTTGTCTCTGTCGCTCAGTATAAAGTAAACAGCGACAAAATTCCGGATAAGTTATTTGACACTTTCTAGGCGATTGTGAAACTGGTCGGATTTCGGAAATATTGAAGTAAGTAACTAATATTGTTGCTTGATAAATGCTAAAAAAATATAAAATTATATGTGTTATTTTGCAATTAGCATTTCAAAGTTACGAAAGAGTTGCAATATTTTTTTTCATAATTAGTGTAAAAAAACCTACATAATTAATTTACTTAAATGAAATACAAAGACATTAATAGTAGTAATTATAAACTTAAACACAATAATTTTGGAGATACATACAACTGCAGGAACGAGTGAAGTCAGACTTTTATATGGAGTGTTTTCAACGAGACTAGCGAAAAACTGTATTACAAATCGCCTTTGAAACTATTGATTTTTAATATACTTACTTCTGAAAAGTTACTCATAGACATTTACGTAATTCAGTAACGAGCCTATTACTTCTTATTTCTAAATTGAAATAAGATTGAAATACATATAAAATAATATAAATAAATAATCAAAATTTCAAAACTTTAACTTACACTACGTAAATTATAATTAGTCGGGTAAAAAGTAGAAATAGACAGTATATAAAAATACACAAAAAAATATGAAATAAATCTTATATTCTAAGTAATTCCCCCTTTTCAATGTGGCTATAATTGTAACTCTATACAATCTTCATTATTTGAAGTCAGTATCAGCCCAAACAATATCCTGATAAATCATTATTTCATAGAGCTCACGTTTAAGTTGGCTGATACCGACTTCGAAATTATGAAGATTGTGTATAGAAATAGTTAAAATTTTAGCCACATTTAAAAGGGGATATATATATATAGTATATATATATATATATATATATACTAGCTGTTGCTCGCGGGCTCCGCCCGCGTAAGTATAGTATCCCTCGCGGGAACACTACTTTTTCGGGATTAAAAAGTAGCCTATGTTTTAATCCAGAGTCTAAACTACTACCATAACCGAATTTCATCGAAATCCGTTCAGTAGTTTTTGCGTGAAAGCGTAACAACAT